>VCNE01007644.1:0-68597 GCA_009869805.1 Oncopodura yosiiana
CTTCCACTAATTTGGCTGCTGATTCAAATTGTTGTGATTCATATCTGTCAGAAAATCACATTATAAGCAAAAAATCTAACATATTGAAACATTTATTTTCATACCTTTTTACTTTCACAGAAATAAACTTCTCATCATTTTTACAAAATATGGAAGGAACAGAATTAGGATCTTCAGGTCCATTTTTGGTTCTCATTCCTAAACATATAAATAAATGCTATTTTATTTATAATGCTATTTTATTAGAGAACATTTTAGAGGTCTCATAAAAATGTTTTATTTACATACCGTTTAAAAAGTGTAGACTGCATACTCGTAAACTATTCTCTTTTCCTGCAACATCAAAGTTCTTCTCTTCAAAGATTTTCAGCCATCTATTTCTTTCGATTGGATTTTGTGGTAAACGATGATATTTTGATTGAGGATGAGATTTAGATGTATTTCCACAAATATAGCATTTAGAGCCTAAACTATTCACTTTTGCTGACATTGTCACCTTTCGATGAGAATTGATTACAGTATCAGTTCTTTTTTTAGTTAAATATGCTTATATATTGAAATTATTTCAATTTTAGTTCTTTTAGTATAAAGTAGTAACATGCACAATGTTTGAGACGTCCATGAACCATTGAGATTTATTATTTCATTAAAAACCGCGTTCATGAGAAACAAAGAAAAATGCTTTGTCATTGGAAATCATTGAAAACGCGCGAATTTAAAATTTGGCTAGCTACTGAAAGAGATTTTATTATGAAAAAGTTACAACAGAAAAGTTGTAGAAAAACGCTTTTTCTTTGTGATGCCAATGGGGTATATTAAGATTAGTAATTTTATTACTGGACTAATTATTGTCCAAAGTCGACCATTTAACATGGAGTCTTATGGAGAGAGACTGGAAGTCACTGCCAATTTACCGGAATTTGGTTGCTAGCCAAGTTTTTCGAAATTGGTCTATAAGCAGAAATTCTAATGAAACTTGTGTGTAGCAATATTACTTCATACACTTACACTAGCAAACTCATTAACATGAGTTGAAGTAATCTCAACAAGTTCAGGTGAGGAATTATTGACACATTTTGGGAATATAGAAATTTCAGCACCTTTAGTTAGAAGCCAAATATTTCCATTCTCACAATCTTCTATAATTACTGACATACATTTTCTATCAGCATCAAATTCTAAACTCAAATGTTTAACGTAATATTGTATTTTTCCATTGACTGCAACTTTAATTTTTCCTTTACTTTCACCCATGAATTTTGTTCCAAGTTTTTGAGCAGTTTTAACAAAAACTTCTTCATCTAAACTAGTTGCTTGAAATTGTAACTTTTGATCATAATCTTTATCATTGTTGTCGTTGTTGTTACTACTCTCGTCATCAGCAAGTTTCTTTTTTGAATTAGGAACTACAAGTACAGAGTGACACAGAGCAAGTGCCTGTAAAAATTCTGCTATTTTAGTATTATTGTCATTTAATAATTTTTGATGAGTAATATCAATTTCAGGTTTGAGTGTTGAATCTTTTTGAAAATAATTGTACTTTAGTCCGGCAATACTTGCTATAAGAAAGTTTAATTTATTTTCTGTAAGTGTGCCAGTCTTATCTGTTATTAAATATTGTACTTGTCCCAATTCTTCATTTAAATCTGATGTATTGCAAAGTGGAGTATTTCCACTTTTTGTACAAGTCATTTCCTTATCCCATGTAAAAAATGTACTACAACCAAATCTCTGTAATTCTATAATAAAGAGGTATCACAACATATATATGAATTTCCTTTTCCATAACCTTGATACTTACCCATTGTTACTGGCAAAGACACTGGAATAAGGTAACTTAATAAAACAATGTATGAAAAGAAAGTCACTAATGCGGCACTTCCATCACTTTCATCATCATCTGCTATGTACCAAGCTTTATCTGAATGAAAGACGAATAATGACATTAAAATAATCAAGTTCTTAAAAGTTACTAATTACTCACCAAATTTTGTCTCAGCTTTGAACATAAAATGCATTCCTACAGCAGTTCCAACAAGTACCAATAAAATTGTAAACATTCCAATAAAAATTTTGTTCATTGTGCTATGTAGCAAATGTATAATAATTTAGGTATAGTTGACAAAAAACTATGATTCTATAAACTTACTGTTCTACTGTAGAAAACTTGCTAGATTTCACTGAATTTGAATTTAAAGATAATCTTGTTTCTTTGCCAGTGTAGATGGAGATTCCATAAATCTTATCAGAATTTCTTAGAGTTGTTCCTCTCAACAAAATATTATCCATTGTCACATGTTTTTTGATATTTGTTGTTGAACTATGGATAGTTCCATCAAATTTATGTAAATCACCATTTGGTTCATCGTACTCGAGTTCATAACCTTTGAGATCTTTGAGCAATTCCTTTACATTGTTGTTACTCTCTTCTTTTATTCCAGAAACACAGAAGCGAAGCTATTAAACATAAAACATAAAACGTAGAGAGAAGTTAATTATTGGACTATTTAATGCACATACTTTTAAATTAGTCTCGCCATCAATATTTGCTGTTGTAACTTGACATTCTGAACAGCTTTTTCCACTTGTTACACAAGCAATTAGCAACAAGTCACAAGGAACTGGATCACCATCTTCAAGTTCTACAATGTGACCCACCTTTAAATCTCTTGATTTGATATGCTGCAAATAGTATTAGTGGTCAATTAAAATTAATCAAGGAAACACTTTAGTCTCTTGTTTGTACCTTAGGAGTTCCTCCATTAGACTCAATTACAGTAACTAACTGATTATTAACTTTATTGTCTGCTTGATGTCTTTTGTAATCTTCGTATCCTTGTTTAATTGCTGTCACCTGAAGATGTAATTAAAGGACGCTAGATTTAAGATAAAATTATACCATGTATATAGTTTTTTAAGTTCTCACTCCAATAACAAAACCAAATGCTGCTACATACGCTATAGGATTGACTGGAATTTCAATTGAGTACTGTGCAGTAAAAAAATTTATCAAATTAATTAAAGTTCTTAAAACTACTCAATGAATAAAATATACCTGAGCTATTATTAAGCAAAGATAGAAAAAATTAATGACGCGACGAAATTGCTCAAATAAATTTTTCGGAATGAACGTCAGGAGAGTGTACTGAAATGAGAGAAAACTAAAAATGAGACATTTTGAGAATCTAATAATAATACCTAATTAATTACCCTTGAAGTTGTAATAGTATTACTTGGAAATTTTTGACTTTTTAAAGAATTTGAACTGAATTGTATTTTACGGAGACTACTACTTGAAGTTTTTGTCTTTGACTTCATTTTGTCTGTCTACTGTTATTACTCTTGAGAGATTCTGAAAATATGCACTAAATACGTAATGACCAGGTGCAATGCGGATTGTGTTGTCAGTTTAAAAATATATGATATGTATGTATCATGTTTTACTGATAAGATTACGTAATACATAATTAAATGAAGGTCAATGTTAATAATGATTGATGGCAAGATGAAGTGCAACATTTTTTTGGTTAATTTCTACTAATTTAATGTATAAATAAATTGACGTGATACATAATATAGCGATTTTAGCGAATAAATTTTAAACAGTTTGATTATTTTGGCTATTCAAAAATGCTTGGAATTCAGAAGAAAATTCAAAATTTTGCAAATCAACAGCCTCTGCAACTTGAGCTATATCAGCCAAGCCACGTTCAACTTGTTCAAAAAGTTCTTTAGGAGCCATAGCCAATTCAGCACTTGTTTTTCTGACCATTTGAGTTTGTACTTTACATACAACACGTTCCATAATATCTCGAGCATTGTTTGATAACTCGATTGATTTTTCCAAATGAGCTTGGCTTTCTTCAAAGTTTCCTCTGTAATTAAAAAAGGAATTAAAATTATCATAATTAGATACAGTCTTTTATAACAAAAAATACTTACAACTTTGCTTCTTTAAGAGAAATAAAATAATGTAATTCATCAAATGAATCATCTTGCTCCAAAATCTTCTTCATCTCTTCAATTTGTATGTCATTTTGAAGACTGATTAATTTTTTAACACGGTAACATAAAAATTCAGGCTCCATTTCAATTGCTTTATTACAATATTTTTCAAATTCATCATTCATTCCAGCAATCATTGCACAAGCAGCAAGATTCTCATAACATTCTGGAGTATCACAATATTTTTCAAGTTCATCAAACTTTGCAACAATTTTTTGTCTTTCACTTTGTTCTATTGTTAATAAAATTCCAATTGATTCACTCAATGTTTTATACAATCCACATTCAGGACAGAGTTCAAGAGCTTTTTCAATCATTTCTTTTGCATCTTTATGTTTGTTTGTTTCTAATAAAATCATTGAGCAAAACGCATACATATCTGCATTATCTGGTAATTCTTCTTCAGCTTTTCCAAAAAGAATTAAATACTCTGTTTGATCAGATGTACGATAGTAAAGATACAGAGCTTGCTTAAGTATTGCATAGCTTTTCATCTAAAGATATTTTAAAATTGTAAGCTCATCAGCTCACATTATCACAATCACAAAATAATAAATAGTTTTATCAATAATAATAACCTCGTTAGAAACTCCAGGTAATTCAATACATTTTTGAAAGTCATTGAGAGCATCTGAATCACCCCACAAAAGCTTGAATGTTCCTCGTAGCAAATAACTTTCAGCAATATATGGAGATGATTCATTTGATAATTCTTCAGTGCATAAATCCATGATTTTCTCAAATTGCTTTTGTTGTAATGCTTGGCATGCTGCTTCATATCCTCTCTTTAATTCTGAATCATTATTATTGTCCTTCTTTTCTTGTTTTTCTCCTTTAAAAATTCTAGATACTAAATCTTTTTGAAATCGACGAAGAAACATAATGATATCACTGTCACGAGGCTTCTTTGGTGTTTTAGCATTCAAAATCTTTACAGTTTCTGCCTCAGCTATTTATACAAAAATAATTACAAGTTAGATTAACAAATGGCACAAAATATATTTAAGAAATTACCATAAATATTGAAAATGGCTTGCGTCAAAGCTAAGTTTGGATGTATGTTCTTCACAAGATCTTCATGATTAGTTTCACCTGAAGCTTGTTGATCCATAACTAATTTACAATATTTTGCATTTCCATCCATACAATCTGCCAATGCTTCGTCTAATTTACCAAGTTCTTTGTATGCTTTTGCTCGACGAAATATAACTTTGATATAAGCTGGGTCAATTTCAAGTGCTTGAGTGTCTACAACAAAAAACAGCAAAATATTACATAAGTACTTTAAATAAAATATATCATACTCACATTCCACTATTGCAGCTTCATATTTTCCTAATCTTTCATATGACATTCCCATATTATGAAAAATTGCTGCTTTTTTCTTTGGGTCAGTTGTAACACTTTGAGCCTCAGCATAAATTTTAATTGCCTCCTCAAATTGTCCATCTTTATACTTGTCATTAGCTTTTTCTTTCAAAGTAAGACATTCTGAGAAACTTTTCTGTAGTCAAGAATGAAACAACAAAGAAAACGAAAATTAGGCATCATTGTTATTGAATCATCAAAATCTCAATAATAAATAACTAACCTCAAGCATTGACATATCTGTGACATTTCCACTAGAATCACTATCTTGTGACATGATGATTTTTAGTTATTATTCAGTAATTAGATGCAAATTTTTAACAAAATATTTTTTTATACTTTTCTTTCTTTTATGACATGAAAAAATGAAAGAATCGGAAAGAAAGCTTAGATTTGAGTTGGCGGTTCATTGGTTTGAAAGATTGATCATCGATGGCAGAATCAACGGATTATGGACGCCAAGTGAACAAAGAAATAACGGTCATAAAATATTGATATTTTTTATTTTATTATTCATCTTCTACATATTCAGTTTCAATGTCATTATTATTATTATTATCGCTATAATCATTACAATGAAATTCTGGAACTGTCTGAACAGCTATACCATGTTTAGCAAATAGTTCAACTGTTGAATTTGGTGGAAATTCTTGTAATTCTTCTGCCCAACAATGACAGTTTGCTTTTGGAGCTAGAAAATAATAAATTAAAATGCTTCTTGATTTTATACATGGTTTATATTATTATTTACCTTTAGCTCTAAGACAAGATGTCATTAACAAACGATAGCCTTTACAAGATTTATGTCCTACAGCTCCATCAAATCTATTTATACAATTCATGAAATTTTTCATCTCATTTTGACACCAAGTGTCTTTATCTTCATCTCCTTTTTGTCTTGGAAGTGCATCAGCTAAACAATGAAGTAATTCCATTTCATCTGAATCTAGTTTATCTTTGAGCAGAAGACTCAACATCATTGTTTTCAAATTATTTCGTAGAGATTTTTGTGGACATAATTTAGGTGATGTGACTACTGTGGCACCTATGACCTGTTATAAAAGAATATGTTAGCTTATTAATAAGAGCTTTTGAAATATTGAAACGTATTATATTACTCCACATCCACCAGCAAGAAGAAAACTTCCACGAATTAAATTTTTATTATTAGTTCTCCATTGATGACTAGTTGAATTTCTGTTCAAAAATAAAAGATTTGCTATATGAAAAAGATTTGTGTACTTTGTAACTCATGTACCTGAATGATGACATATATTTTTTACATGGTTGAAAAAATTTTGTAGCAGCATAAATTATGTGTCTACGCATTTTCTATGAAGTCGTTTTAATTTACAATATAGAAATTTTTAAAAACTTTGAACAAAAACCATGTCATACAAAATTGTGAGAGTATATAAGTTATAGTAAAGCAAGAAGTATCTATAGCATTGATGAGTGAGACCATTTGAGGAAATCTGTTCAAGTGGTTGCTGTTTTGATTGGAATTTGTCAATTATTGAGATATCATCACACGTCAATTACATAATGAGATATTGCAAATAATGACGAGTATCTGCTGTCACTTGTATAAACTGATTAGAAAAAAATCAATGATGAATAAATACATTATTTATATGCATTCATTTGTATAGTTTCATTTATTAAATTATAAATCATGTCGGCTAAAGCATTTTCAGTATTTATTTTCTTATTGTCATCATTTTCAATAATTACTTCACAAGACACACAAAGATACTTTGTTGATCCTGGCTCGGTTTTAGTAGAGAATTTTGAAGGATGGGGAACAAGTATTTGTTGGTGGGGAGAAATTTTAGGCAATATGACTGAAGATGTAATTATTGAAGAAATTACAAATGCATTCTTCTCTGTAAGTTACTTATATTTATCAGTTTAATTAGTAGAATTTTATAACTTGTTGTACATCAATTATATAGCCAGATGAACTAAATTTCAATATTGTTCGCTATACAATTGGTGGAACTTCACTTCCTGTTGATGGACAATATCCATGTGGCGACTATAGACCTGGTGCAGCTACTGAAGTGTATCAAGATGGTCCCAATGAGCCTTTTAATTGGACAAGAGATGCAAGGCAAAGAGATATTTTACAAAGAGCAAAATCTCTTGGTGTAGATACATTTGAGGCATTTAGTAATAGTCCACCAGGTAAGAAATTTTCAAATTCTCAATTCTCCAGAAAATGTCTAATATGTATTGTTTTTAATTAGATTGGATGACAATCTCTGGATGTACACAAGGTTAGCACTCAATCTCATAATTTTGTATTAAAGGAGAGAACGCAGTTGCATAATTAAATTTTTTGTCTCTTGAAAAATTCTTGGAGTTTTCACTTTTAAAACCTGCAATTGTAATGTTCATTTGTGAAGTGTTATTGCAGGGCAAGCAATTTATATCACTTTTTTAATAAATACAGCATTCTTAGATTAAATATTACTTATTATGAATTACTTAAGATACATGTATATTAATAAATTGGAATTTGATTTTTCTTTGAATAAACATTTAATTAGTACACCGATGCATATTTTGGTTTTAATTAAATTTGTATTTTTTACAATTGAAAAGGAAATCCTGGAAATATACCTCTTCGAAATAATTTGCATATCAGCAATGCTTCCGCATTTGTTGACTATGCTACTGCAGTTATTCATCACTTCCATACAGAATGGAATATTACTTTTACAGCATATTGTCCATTTAATGAGCCTTCAGGTCTTTTAGGAATTGGTTAGTTAAAATGTTCATTTCATTCTCTTCGTGATAAATTCATAATAATGAATTTCTATTTATTTATAGGCGGCTGGTTTCCTAATGCCACAAATCAAGAAGGTTGTAATATGAATAAAGTAGTAATGACAGAAGTTGTTAGAGCTCTACATCAGACTTTACAAGCAAAACAAATGGACTATGTTAAAATCTCAACTGCAGATGAAACTCAAATTAATGAAGCAATTACTACTCAAGCCTTCTTTAGGGATCAGGGAATTACTAATTTGATTTCTAAAGTTAATGTACACGGTTATTGGGATAATGGAGCTGTTTTCAATAGACGAAGTGAATTGTATTCACAAACAATTAAAGATGGACATACTTTATGGATGGATGAAATGTAATAAATTAATTCATATTAATTTAACAATAATTCTAAATAATTATATTATAGGGGATGGTTAGCTACACCAGATAATGATATGGGTCAAGCGTTTGAAATTTCACGTAGAATTGTCACAGATCTACGAAGTCTTTTGCCATCAGCATGGAGTAAAAACTTCATATCAATATATTTTTACTTTATTATATTCTGTAATTAACATAATATATTTTTAATTAGTTTACTGGCAACCACTAGAAGGAATTTTAGAATGGGGTCTACTTGGAATTGACTACGCAAATCCTACTAAAGAAGGAATTGAGTATTATTCAGGATTTTATGCTACAAAACAATTTAGTAAATATATCCTCAAAGGCTATCAAATTGTACACATCACAAATAAGAAAGCTATAGCTGCTTATGATAGTGAAGAAAACATATTAGTCATTGTTGTCCTAAATGAATCCACAGATGAGCACATTGAAGATATTTATGATTTAGGATTATTTTCATCAATTGACTCAGCTTGGGGCATAAGAACTTCTCCAACAGAGCAAAATGTTGAAATCAACAACACAATTATTACAAATACTACAAGACGATTTATTACATATAAAAGTCCACCACAATCAATTACAACAATACTTGTACCTAATGCTATGTTTTTAAATAATATGACACATATATTCTCCAGTGAATTTGAATTAAACCCTGATATACAACAATGGGTAGATCATAATGGAAATGGAAATAGTGGAATTGGCTCACAAAATAGTTTTCATGGACGTAATTCAGGGTATGTACTTGGAAGTACAGTTGAAGAGAAACTTGAGAGAAAATTAATTGCACCTGAAACTTCAACTTATTATTTATCAGCTTGGTGCTCAGCTCAAGGAGGTTTTTCAACAAGACTTGGCGTTTTAGTTAATGAAGAAATTGAGACTGAAGTGTCAATTGTACAATCAGTAGGATATCAATCTTATGGACTATATTTTGATGCTAGTGAAGGAGATAATATTACAATTTACTATCGTGCTATTTATACGACTGCATATATAGATGATGTGCACTTGAGAATGAAGGAAGCTAATGAGAATGTAGAAGAAGGTGGAGGAAATGAAAATAACAATAAAAGTTTTATAGCAAAGGCTTCGTCAGCTTTTGTACTACTTTTACTTGGTTTTACATTGCTCTTTAAATAGAGTTTTAATTATTGATTTTGGTGCCTGTGTATATATATGATATTAAATAAATTAAAATATTTTACATACGTACTAAAGAAACCGGCATTCGCTATAATTATATATTACACTCTGCATCATTATTATTTCATGTAAACACGGATAAATTAGAGAAAACTACACAAAACATTTATCCTCTGAAGTTATTACACCATGTCGTGCTTATGGAACAATTTATGAACAAATAAGGCCAACTACTTTTTTCTTCTCATTGCTTGCATAGGAGAGACTCTATATTAGTTGCTTGCAGATATTAGCATTGGTCAGACAAAAGTTTGTGCTATTAATTAAAAATGAACTGGATAATTGTTTTAAAAGTTGGCATTCTATCTTTATTTTTAAGGTAAACAAACAAAAATACAAGATTTGCATTTTTTTATAATTAATTATATCTGACATGTAATTATTTTTGTAATAGCTCGATTGTAGTAGAAAGTTCTGAAGACATTATTGGATATCAACAAAACTACTGGAATAATGATGAATCTATAACTTTACTTCGTACAAAAAGAACTTCTAAGGACGATGAAGATGATGATTATGAAGAAGATGCACAAAAAATGTTGCTTGAAGAAACAAAGCAAAAACGACAAGTGTCTCAATCCCAAACAAATTCAGCTTCTTCAATTAGTCCAGAAAATAATGTACAGTTACCTCAAGGCTACAATCGTTTTATGATACCCAAAGATCCAGGTAGTTGTATCAATTTCAGTTTCCTTATGTTTCGTTTTATTAAAAATTGATTAATTTTTTGATTAATTCTCATCATTAAATCTTAAAGAACAAAATGCAATGCCTCTATTTATTTACATGCAAATATACAAAATCTTGGACTTTGATGAGATCAATGAAGTAATAACACTAATTTGATTATTGAATGACATTATTTAGTAATGGAAAACTATACGTATATTAGGTGCTTAAGTTAGATGTTGAGTTCCAAGTTATGTGGACAGATTATCATGTCTTGTATCATTATTTGAATCAAACTGGAAATACAAATTTTACACAGAGACGTGATGTTCCATCAATTGAAGATCTAACACCAGAAGAAATTAGGCAAAAAAGAAAAACTTTAAATAATCCATACATTCTTGAGAAAATTTGGAAACCAAATCTTGTAAGTGAGCGTTAAGATTTCTTAGAAAGCTTTTCAACAAGAATTTATAGTTTATAGAAAATTTGCTGACGGTCAGGCAGCCTGTTTTAATGACAAGGTAAAAAGCACAAGAACAAAATCGATTTTACTAGAATGTGTTTTCGTTTGACATTTTCAGACCTTTGACTATAAAATTTATTCCTGAACTCGGGTATGTAAATAAATAATTGTTCTACTACACAATTAATTAACAGCCATAATGTTTTACATTTTAGTTGGTTTGAGTACATAACCAGGTACAAAGTTTTTCCGTGACTTTTAGTAATTTTGTTAGCATGACATGAAAATATATTACTCTTTGAGATAGGATCACTATCAAGCTAGATTGCTCTATGGAGTTTCACTGTAAGAACCATAATTAAAAATTTTAGATACAAACATGCAAAGTTGTGTTTGACCTTTGCTAATTTCTTTTAAATTAGACTATCCTGCAGATCGACAAGTGTGCGACCTGTCAATTAGAGGATGTGAGTACTAATTACTAATTATATGTTAAAGAGTAAAGAATAATGGATTAACGTGCAAATATAGTTTCATACGTGAAAAGCGACTTGGAATTAAATTGGTATAGGCAAGGTATTTTTCTTGAAGATACTGACTTGCCAGGATTTGATGTTAGAGTTGATAATACAAAGAAACACCTTTATGCAAAGAATGACGGTATTAAAGATAACCTTAATTTTCTGATATGTAACTTAATCAATAACAACAACTTTGTTTATTTGAAGATTCCAATGAAGTTTTCAACGTACTTGGATTCAGTGTAGTAGCTAGAAGAAGACTCAGCTACCATTTACTACAAACTTACCTTGCTTCAACTTTCTACATTATCATAACATGTCTTTGCTTTCTCTTACCATCTAAAATGGTATTTCATATTTTCTTTTTAATGATCTCAAATAATATATGACATACACATATTATGTAGGTTGAAGCTCGAATTGGAATAAGTATGACAACTTTGTTAACTCTAACAGCAATGTTTGCTTCTGTTAGAGAGTCAACACCAATTGTTTCATATGTAAAAGCAATTGGTATGATTTATATAAGAATTTATATACTAATTGCTTTTAAAAAATTATTAACAATTTTTCCATCTTTTTGATTCTCTAAAAGATGTCTGGATGGTAAGTGAAAATTTTGAAATCCTTAAATAAAAAATATTAATTATGGCATTTTATCATTAGGTCGGATCTATCTTTTATGTCTTTCTCACACTATCACAATTTACACTGCATATTGGGTACAAAAAACTATAGCATACTTTTTATCTCTGTACAAGTTTATAGTGTCTATAAGAATCAATTACTTGTTCATGTAACTACAGGCTGAGAACTGCAATTCAAGATTATGAAGAAAAAGTAAAAGAGCATTCTGAAGTACATATTATTATTATTATTGCAAAAATATTGCATTCACAAGGTGAACCACTGAACTTGAAATATTTTTTCTCAGGAAGAATCATCAAAAGATAAAGAAGACAATGCTACTCGGTCTCGTGAAAACAACGCTTTTGAAATGGAAGAAACTGGAAAACCTACCAGTTCCATTGTTTTAATGGAAAATAACACAAATAAAGAATCACTTACTAACTCTGAAAAACAGAAGAAGAAAATTGTAAAATATGAAAAAATTGCTGCATTTCTAGAGAAATACTCTTTCTTGATATTTATTGGTATCTTTGCAACTTATACTTCAGTTTATTGGGGACTTCTTTTAGTTAAATCTGATTATCATAATTGGACAGTTAATTCAACATTAAATAATATTAATTAAAATCTTTTTATACAATGCAACTATCACTATCCCATGGTTGAGCAGGAAGTTGATCTAAAGTTTGATTTCTAATAAAAGTGATTGCAAACTCATCCATAGTAAATACTGGTGCATTTAAATCACTAAAGTCGATATGAAATTCTGGAACATGAGGTTCTTGATTAATATAGAAGTCCTGCCAAATATCAGTGTCAAAATCAACTCTGTAAGTTGTACTGGAGATTGGAACTAAAAAAGCTTTGCCCCATTGCCCATAATTCAAGTATAATGTTGTAGCATTTAGAGCCGAAATTGTAAATTCACCTACAAAATAAATTAAATTACATATTTAACATTAATGAACTTTACAATGCATTATACTTATACCATTGAATGCATTTCCATATTGGCCAACGGCGTTTTGCAACTCTAGTTCATTGACCTTTACTTCTTTTGTTGGTCTTATCTCTTTTGGCATTTTGGGTTGATGACCTTCGCTCTTGAAATTTGTTAGTCTAGATGAGTGTTTTGAAACTCCAGTAACAATTTTCATAATTTCTTCATGTAGAACTCTGTGCCCGACATCTGAATGAAAGTTTTTAGGTCCACTATAAGAAATTATTAAAAATTAATTCGTCATTGATTTTAGTGTTTATTATCTAACCTTGTACTAGTGTAAATTCCCAAGTTGAGTGCTGGATACAATGTGAATAAACAAGTGTTTGGACCTAGTTGTCCTGTATGTGAAATAGTTTGCCATCCTGAGTAAATAATTTTAATAAATGAGACATTTTTAAAGCAGAGTAAATATGAAATAGTTAGTTATACCATCATGCAATCCTAAGAAAACTCCGAGGGCATAAGAATATACGCCATTAGCATTAGTTCCAGTTCCATTTACTTCTTTTGGTTGTACAAATGAAAGTGGATTTGTATTGCGATACAACCAAAGCATAACATTCTAAAGACATGTTTTTTGTTAATTGAATGTTGGAGAGACATTTATAGATAGTAGAAGTAAAGACAAACCTCTGGAACAATTTGAACATTATCAATACGTCCACGATTGAGATGGAATTTAAGATAGCGAGACATGTCATTTGCTGTTGACATAATTCCACCGCTTCCGGGAGCAATAGACACTACTCTGTAAGAAGTTGAATAAAAATGCACTAAAGTAAATTATGAAACTAGAAAATATTAAAATTTGAATTACTTTAACAATTCTGAATTGTAACGTAATAGTGTTTCATTGTCAACACTGAAATAAGATCTTGCCCAATTTGGCATAGTGTCAAAATCATCAGTGTCTTTAATAATTGTACTGTCATTCATTCCTAGCTCTTGTAGCAAATTGACTAGCATGCTGTCAATGGTTGTATTTGCAATGTACCCAATTACGTCTCCTGCCAATGCTATTAATCCATTGTCGTAAACCATGCCATTTCGGAAGCTACACATTTCACTAGCATATCTCTCGCGACTACAGAAGTCAAAGAATTATTAATTACATTGGTTGAATTTAAAAAAAGACAAGTTATTTACTAGAGAAATTCAAATCGGGTTGAAAATGCTCTGGTAGATAAACCAAGAGATTGCGGTTCCAAACAAGTTCTGTGGGATAAAAGATCTCTAAATGTGGCACTCTCTGATCGATATCTACAATAAAAAATATTTATAAATATGTTATTGTCTGAGTTTGATATTTTTATAGTCACCTATCACCAAGCGTAAAGTTATAACTTGGTGCTAATTGACGAATAGGAACATCCAAAATTCTTTCTCCTTGTGCTGAAAAGCGTTGACTCAATTCTCTTACAACTATTGTTGCAGTGAAGCTCTAAAGATAAATTAGTATCAGGAAATCAGGATGAAGCAATTAGTACAGTAGTAATATCGACTTACTTTTGAAATTGAACCAATGAGAAATACAGTATCATTTCCTGCTGGTAAAGAATTTTCAATGTCTCTCCAACTATAGCCATTTGTATACACTTCATTATTGTTAACAATACTCAAACTTAATGCTGGGATATTATTTATAGGAATGAATTGATTTTCTATAAGATTGTCAATTGCTGTTTGGTCAATGAAACAATTTACAGTTGAAATTAGTAAAATAAATGTAGCTAGTTTTATTAAGGAAGACATTTTGCTAATTCAATCTTGATGAATATCAAGTAGAGATGCAACTACTTAAATATTTATATATTGCTCTAAATTAAATTAGATGTCCTTGAATATGGCAATTGACAAAAGTAACATTTTGATTACGCGTGAGATAAATGAAATTTGTGAATCATAGGGTAGATAATATGTCATGTCTGATGACAAAATGATTTACATAATAAATATATATTGGTAATATTGTCATTTTGTAAAAAGTTTAATAAACATTAGAATTTGAATGTACATGTATGGATTTAGTTATATAATGAATGGGTTATAATATTATTAGAAAAGATGGTAATCAATTTTTTTAGTCCATATTAGCAGCAATCATGCCTCTAACTTCTCCAGTTTTTCGACGCTAAAATATTTCAAACACTGCAAGTATATTACTATGATTTTGCTCTTCTTTGTATTAGCTTTATAAAAATCTTACTTCTTGTAACTCAATTAGAGTTTTATGTTCTTTGGTTCTAATATCATCTAATCCTAAGCCATACCAATTGTCAATCCAGCAAAAGACTTGTCTACATTAAGGTATAATAAATGATGTGATGTAAACAGAGTAAAAACACATTTTTAGTTTAGTTTTTGTACTACCTATGAAAGTTGGTTAAAATACGTCGCTGATTTCTCTGAATGAATCTTTCCATTTTAGTTTGTAGTCCAAGCCACTTGAACTCACATGTTACAACTTTGTAACAAGTCATTACTGGCATAGTTTTGGAATTGAACCATACACCTTTAGCCAACGGTCCTCGTCCAGTTTTAGCTAATAATGATAAAGTTTTACTTACAATCTTTTAATTTAAAGTTTTTAGATGATAATATAACTAACATGAACTAAATTGAGTAGGATCCTCATCAGCAATATAAGTAGATGGATCAAGGAGATCATCAGCAATGTCAATTTTAATTATTTCTCTCTCTTCTAATTTAGATGGACTCAATTGCAATGCATTTTCAGTGTCACCCTTGTCGGGCAAGTGGAGAGATTCAATCATAATTTCAAAACTTTCTTTCATATAGCCTGGATTAGTAATGATTGTCCGACAATAAGGATATGAATTCCAACTTTCTTCCAAAAGTTCTGAATAGAAGTATACATAACATAAATTACATATAATCAATTGAGATAAAACTAAAATCATATTAAAAATCACCTAAAGCGCCTCGTGGAACTAAGAGTCTGATAAAAGCTGGAATCTTACTGTATTCATAGATATGTTCACTATAATATGTAAAGATGAAAAATAATTTTAATAATCTGTTGTGTTCTTACTTGACATACCTTCGCAAATGATATTTCTTGAGTGTATATTGTCCTTCTGCAAATTCTGTGCCAAGTAAAGGAAGATTGGAAAATGGCTCATTTCTCAAAATCTCAACTCCTTCACCTCCTCCAGTTTCATTTGCTGAGGCTTCTGCTATTGAGTAAAGTTGACCAATGTGATATTCGTCAACTGTTAGAGGCATTGGGATGCGACTACAAGCAGTAGAATAAACATTATGTCTGTGAATTTCCAAACTGCATAAATGCAACTTACTATTCTGTGATGATCATCTTGAATGATGTTTGATTAATTGATGGACTTTTTTAAACAAGAAAAGGTAATGACATCATTAGAGTCACACAGTGACTACTTTTATTTGATGTTAGTAAATGAAGTAGTCTGTTGACTGTACTGTGAGATCTCCTACTGTAGTATACTATTGTCTTCTTGAAGATTTTTTTGACATTGCATATTGTGGAAGTATTTGCAAGAAATTCCAAGTATCCCATGACAATAATTTGTGGTTCCTCATGAGATATCAAAAAGTGACGAAAATCTAAAATATTGAAGGATTTCTGCAACAAATGACAATATGATGATGGTGACTATTATAATGGTCATTGTTTGCCTAACTTATAATAAAAAACCACTTGCCTTGCTCCACAAATTCATGTCAAGGAGTCATTTTTTCATATTGTTCATCTTTTTGTAGTACAAGATCATACATTATTGTATTATTATATGTATATCCTTTTGTTGAGTGCTAAAAAGTTCCATGTAAAGTGATGACTATATTTATAAAACAAAATATGTATTCGATTCTTCAATAAAACTACTGTGACTCATTGAGTCCTGATTCAGTTTCAGTAACTGATAACATAATATGTCAATCAGGAAGGCTTACAAATGATTTAGTTGTGTTATTTAAAATAATGATAAATATATATAAACCTACGTGCACATATTGGTGATAATGGTAAAACTGACAAATCAATTGTGAAATAGTACATCAGAGCTTTTATTTGTTTGAGATAAAATTGTAGAGTATAAAACTCAGTCAGTAACATTACTATCTCATCATCAGTTTGCATTTCCGATTGTGCATACAAGAGTCGTATTTGGTCATTGATTCAATTTTTCTGTAAATCCTAAATAATGAGTCGTCCAGCAATCGTGTCAGTCTGTCTTTTGGTTGTTGCCATTTTCTTTGGCACTAGTTTAGCTCAGGTAATATTCTTTTGAAGAGTTTTGCTCAAACTTTTATATTAAATGGGAATTTATTCTTAATTATATTTTTTTAGGATTGTGTTTGTACAATGGAATACAATCCTCAATGTGGTTCAGACGGAGTTCTTTATAGCAATCCTTGTTTATTAAGATGTGCACAGAAAAATAACCCATGTAAGTTTCCCATAATTAAAATTTTTGCTGCACTTACATAATTTTGAAAAATATATTTTTGTTTTACAGCTTTGACACTTTCACATGAAGGTCCTTGTGATGAAGAGCCTCATAGGGTACAAATAAACTACAAACTTATTTTTATAACTGATAATTTAAACTTAATTATTAAAATTTTGTATTTAGATTGAAATTGATGAACCTGTTGAAATACCAACTTGTACATGCTCACGAGAATTTATGCCAGTTTGTGCAACAAGTGATGGAAAGAACTTTGAGACATTTTCAAATGCTTGTATGGCTAAATGTGCAATGAAGACTCGACCAGGTATACATATATAAATTAATAAAACACCGTATATTTCAAGTAAATTGTGTCTCAAATATTTTTTTTTTTTGATTTTGAAGGATTGAAGATTATCGCGAATGGAGCCTGTCAAGTATCTGCATAAAAACAACCAAACTAAAAATCATTTATATAACTGACTTTTTATTTACATTGTAGAGTACAAAAACAGAATTTTGAATTTGAAGAGAAGACAAATTATTGTAAATAGTTAGTACTGAAAAATAAAATTATTGCATGTTGAAATAAAATGACTTATAATGCAATTTTCCTTTTGGAATGCCACGGATACTTTTAATTGCCCATAATAAATTGCTGTCTGTAATTTACTCGCACTCTTATTTATAAAAACCTTATAAAAGTGATTTGTTATATATTTTGAAGAGGCAAACTGAGACATAAAACTCTTAATTAATTCATCATGGGTCTTGATCATTTAGGAGTTCATACAATCTATTTGAAAAATGCTCGTAATCTTTAGTAAGTTTAACAATTTTATTTCATACTATGCAATCTTAAATATGTATCAATTATTTTTAGTGGACGAACTGTTGAATTGACTGAGTGCTCTCCACCAATACATCTTGATCCACGGACTCACTTAAATCCTCCATTTGTCTCTATTCGGAAAGTTCAAAAACATCAAGAACTTGGAAGACTTGAGGCTCTTAAAGTAATCATCATCTATTCTATTAATGCATTTGTATAATAATATTTTATGTTGGTTTTAGAAACGAAGAGAAAAATTAATTAAAGTGATTCAAAGTGATCGTCAACAATATCAATGTGAACTTGAACCACAAGGACTTACTTTGTATACTGATACAAAACTTTAACTTTGTAAATTGAATACAGTACTTGTAATGAAATTAATAATATTTTTTTAAAAATGAAGAGAAATAAATAAATCAAAGTAAATTGCATCAAGCAACATAAACAGAGCTTCCTTTTCTTTTCATGAACTTTGGCTTTGTTCATAAAGACGCTAATCTCAAAGTGGCGGCATAATCCTTTCAAATCTCACTTTGACATTTCTTTCTTGACAGATCAGCTTTCTCATTTCTTGACATTTAAAATGTTTTAATTTGTAATTAGCAAGTGTGAAGTCACACTGATCTTCTCATCTGCAGGCGAGAATCTCATCATGGACAACGCACACAGGAAAAAGATAATTGAAAACTTGTTAGAATTGGTAAAAGTGAAAAATTTAGATAGCGTCTATGAATACTTGGTACAAGTAAAAATCTACCCAGAGTTTTTGATTGAAGATATAAAGGTATTTTTATTAATTTTCAAAAGAATTTCAAAATTCTAATATCAATCTTCTTTATAGGCTTCTGAAACTGTCACATCAAGACAAGCGCAAAAGTTTTTTCTTCATGTACAAACTCGAGGTCCAAATGCTTTCAAATTCTTAGTTGAAAGTTTATACAAAACTGATAATGTGGAATTAGCAAAATTACTGGATTCTGATGAGAAAATAATCAATGGCACACAACGCTCCTCTTCTGTTTCTTCATCAACAGTTGATGTTGATGATGAAGTAGATTCTTGTAGTATGCCACCAGAAAAGTAAGTTAATTTTAAACAGCTATCAAATCAATGTAAATCTACATTTTTATATAATGAACTAATATAGGCTTAGAAGGATTGATCTAAGAGAAAATGGTGACCATCAGAAAGAAAATAGTTTTAGTGCCAATGATATTCTAGCTGTGAACCAATCTGAAAGTTATCAAGTTGTGCCAACTGAAAAGTACAATTGTGGTTATGATGGAGAATTTGAAGTAAGTTTCATCATTATTATTATGATAAGTATAATATCTATATGCAAGTTATATGTATTCTTATAATTGCAGTGCTACAAAATGAATTCTAAACCTCGTGGATTTGCACTTATTGTCAATATCATTAATTTTGATGGAGATGAATTCTCAACACGGGACGGAGCTGAAATTGATCAAAGATCTATGAAAAAACTATGGGAAGATTTAGGATATATAGTTACACTTAAAATAGATGCTTACAAAAAAGATATTGTTGATAGAGAAAATGGAATCATTACAGAATTTATTTCACAATTTGAAAAAACTGAAGTAGATTCTTGTGTAGTTGTATTAATGTCACATGGAATAGATGATATCTTTATTCGTACATCAGATTATGAAGATCATGACCCTTCATCAAATCATATTGATTTACAAGAAGACATTATGAAGAGATTCAATTCTTGTTACTTTCCTTGTTTTAAAAATAAGCCAAAGAATTTCTTTGTACAAGCGTGTAGGGGAGAAAATGAAGGAAGAAGTGTCACTGTTGAATCTCCTCAAAGAAATAAAATTCAAACGGATGGAGCTGCATTCCGTTCTTTTAACTTAGTTAGGAAACCAGAATATTCTCATATGTTTGTTATGAATAGTACAATTCCTGGCCATAAGTCTATCAGAAACACTGATCAAGGTTCTTGGTTTATACAATCAATTTGTAACATTTTTTCAAAATATGCACACAAGTATTCATTTCAAGATCTGAGAGATATGGTAAGTTCTTAACAAGCTAAATCTTCAAAATTATTCTACAAGTATGTATTTGAATAGGTTGCGAATGATGTTGCTGCAAAATCTACCAATTCTTGCTATGCACAATCAGTACACAATGAATCTTTTGGTGAAACTAAAAGATTATATTTCAATCCTGGGCTTTAAAGTTTTATTGACTATGACTATCAATTGTTTTGAATTTTTTGACATGTATTACAAATAATCTTGTATTTTAGATATTTCAACAAAGTATTTTTATTAAATATTAAGAACGTAAATTTTTTTTTATAAATAATTTTAACATGGTCCAAATTTATACAATTTCAATCCTGGATATTTACATTGTGCCTTAGAAAATTCACAGATGCTGTCATATTCAATTAGTTCAGCTCCATTTGTTGCACATACAATTTGATTTTGACTTGGTTCACATTCTTTTTCACAATTTTTCTCATCAATTACAGGCATATTTTGACATGGACCATTATTAACAATTTTCAAATTCGGATTTGCACATTTGGCTCTTTTAAATTCACATCCACCAGTAAAAGTAAAGAAAAGATTGTCATCTTTTGCACATAGTGGAAATTCTCGTCCAAAGCAAAGAATATTTTTGCATTTAGGATTCTATAAACAAAAATCAAGTTGGATTGATATTTTACATAATATCCTTAAATCTTACAACTTACACATTCTCCTTTAAATTTCATGTCCAAAGCTAAAATAAAATGTTATTAGGATAGAATATTTTGTAGTATTTTTATATGAAAATATTTAAATTGTAAAACTTGCATGGATTCTGGCATTGAGCTATTTCAAAGGCACACTGATGTCCATAAGTTTTGTCATTTATTGAAGAGCAAATAGGATCATAAGTTGTATTAGTGCAAGGTTTCTCACAAGGTTTTGTTTCTGTTGTGTCTACTGTTATAATTTCCGCTTGATCATTCTCCTGGACAAAAAATACAAACTTTCAATTTTGAAATTCATAATTACAATTTTTTTGCTATTACACTCACAGTAGTAGCTGTTATACATTGTCCTTCATATAATGCTACAAGGCTTGCATCTTTACATTTTGCTTGAGAAAAGCTACAGAAATTTTTATATGTGATACCATCTGAACCACAATAATGATGAGTTTCAGCAGAGCATATAATAGGATAGCATCCTTTAACTTTTTCAATCTATTTAAAAAGATTCATATTACATGACATATAATAACAGTTTTATTCCTTATTACTTTAAACTCACCTTTTCTGTTCTTGCAACGACACTTGTAACAAAATATGCACAGATAGTTGCAAATAATACCAAAACTAAGTAATTAAGTGACATTTTCTCACTAAAAAAGTGCAACCCTTTAATCACTGTATACTCTAATTTCAAAAGCCGGTCTCACGTTGTAACTGTAGCTTCCGTTCGTTCACACCTCATCTATAAGAATGACTTTGACTAAAGTGCAAGTGTGCCATTTAATGTGTCAAATATGTATTTACTGTAATTTGCCTCAACTCATTAAAATTCAGTGAATGTTTTCATTGCGGATGGCAATTTCAGCGTATATGGTGCTCTCATTTTTCTCTTTAGAAAAGTCAGTGTCAAATAAGTTTTTTTAGAAAGTATATATATATTATTTTCAACAACACCTACTTCTGTCTATGAGCTTCCCTTTCTTTTATTATAAAAAACTTATATATGTATCAACAACAATTTGTAAAATGAAAACATTTATAACAACACATGTGTACCCATTAACAAAATTAATATCATCATCTAGCACTGTGTGAAACTTGAGATCTTGTCATTCATACGAAGCTCTTCCAAGTCAAAATGTCCAGGTGAACCTAATCAAATTTAAATGATACATATTATTATTAAAATTTATTTAAATCTACAATATAACTCACTCACCTCTAAAGAATCTGAGACATTTACGACAATCACGATTTATACAAACTTTGACACAAGCATTATTGGTATCAAGTGAAGAAGCTCTGTCATCAAATACTTTTGGTAGATTGTAACATCTTCGAGAAACATCTTGAAAATATTTTCTTCCTATCCAAAATAATTCAAATGAAAATCTTCATTACAAATTACAAAATTTCTTTTATTACCTTTATGATGAGAGTGCTCATATAAGGTCAATCTTGGTCTTGGTGGTCTTGCATACTCTCTTGAGTAACACTGAACATAATTACACAATACTATCACAAAAAGAATTGTCACAAAACAAAACTTGGCTGGACAACTCATTTTTCTTACTATTTCATTCAACTCCAAATCTACAACTGATCATCCTTAAGTTCAAACAATACAAAAGTTCATTAGCATATATGTTTTCACTTTACATAAGGAGCAACAAGCAACCTCTTTTTTGGAATCCCTTTTATTGTTGTTGTATGTGCATTATGATTTTACATGATATAGTGACAGTGACACACACAGAGCAAAAAAAATGAAATGAGCAAAATAATTATATAGGTAGCTGAGAAGCTCACACGGTAAGGTAGTTATTTTACTTAAATGTTTTATTATATATATATTGTTTCTTCTATCAAAAAGAAGTTACTAGAAACATCTTCTAGCAGTATGATATGTACTACCTGTTTTGTTTGCCTTTGAAATGTTTAGTTTTACCGACCATAAAATAATTCATGTTTACTTCTGCTTACCATAATTATATACTTATGAGATTACTCTAAAAGTTTGAGTCATATACAACTAAAGTGAGATATACAATCTGGCTGAATTACAAGTTTTCTCTTTCTTGTGGTAAAATGTCAAAAACTTTCTTTATCTCTGGCAGTTTGACTGCACTTTTGACTTTGAGTGCAACAGCAACAATCGTCTACACTCTACACTTGTTTGGCTACAAGACGTGTTTGTCATATAATGCAATTTTGTATATACACACTACATATTATATTATTGGCGAGACCATTACAATAAAACAATTGAATGTATCTCTGTTATAACACAACATTAGTGATATCTTGTCAATTATGTCAAAAACAACTCAAACATGAGACTTGGATAATGAACACTGAGCTTCCGAAATTGTTCTGTTTGATTAGCAATCTTGGCCTTGTTTCTATTAATTAAAAATAAAAATTACACATCAATTAAATAAATGATATTTTTCATACATACTCTTTCATAACTCCAAAAGCTCTTCTCTTCAATCGATAAGATTCCGCCTCAATAGCTACTGAATACATTTGAAAAGCATTTTCCAATTTGATTTGAGCAAGTAGTCTAGATTCACAAAATCTTTTCAAATGAGGTAGAGCAAATGTATTAGCAGCAACTAATAGTCGATCAGCAATTTCCTCAATATCATCTACTCTCCCTGTATACAAATAATGAATAATTTCTTCAAGTACATCATGACCAAATTCTTGTCCTAAATCAATTAGACTTTCATTTTTATCAAATGTTTTGTTATAAACCATTGTAGCTAAAACAGGACTGCTACTAGCAAATATTATTCGATGAACTTCAAATTCTTCATCACCAGTTTTAAGTATGAGATCTGTATATTTGTCATCTCTCATAATAGCATTCATATTTTGTAAAAATGGTGGTGAAGATAAATAGCCATTGTGATTATTTGAACTAGTTTCATTATTATTATTATTATTCTCAACAGATATTGAGGAGCTGCTAGTACTATCATCACATATAGCAGAGGCATATGTTTGTATAGAGTGAGCAGCATAACAATTAATTTCAAAATGTAAAGTAACATCATCACTTTCTAGTGTGAATGACTGTGTCAAGTTATTTATACTTTGTTGAATGTCATCCCAATTGAATACGTGAGTCCAAGAGTAGAATATTGTGCTCTCATTTTTATTTTCTAGTAATAAATTGCTTTCGTTAAAAAGTTGCATGTCATTCTCATTGACTGTCTGTTGCTGTTGCTTGCTAAATGTTCCATTATAAATTGGCTCAAATGAAGTTTGTAAAGGCAATTGCACACTCTCATCTTCAATCATTATCGTTGTTAAAATGTCAAATGTTATCGTCTCTTTTCTCTCTCTTGATGCTCCTTCTTCTTCATCATAAATGTACAAACATTGTAAACTCAATGATGAATTTTTTTGTTTATCCAATTGAAAGATCCTGTGTACATAGTTTTTTTTATAAGTTCATTGCAAATATACAATTATTTGTATTATTTATGTATTATGTACCATGAGCCATTCAGAGGAAGAGATGCTAAATAAACATTTTGTGTTTTCAGGTGTAAAGCTTGTTTAAATTGTTCCAAGTAATGCAAATATTTGACTAGTCCACGAATACGCCATGAATGATGAACTGATGTTTTGTTAAAGGAAACCTTTTAGAAGAGACACTAATTTAATTAATTATGTTCTTCAAATTCTAATACCTTTGATGTAATAAAACTCACTTGTGACTCTGTACACACTTTTTCAATACTCTTTTTATTGTTTGATATGACATTAACACGTTTAGAGAAATCTTCTTCACTGGAGATTGTACGTTCCACCTTGGTAGTATAATCAGTTATATTAAATATGGGAAATTCTGTTGATGTAATGTTAACTATTAATGAGCAACGAATACTAGTGAATATAATTAGTAGTAAATGTATACACAGTTTCAAATGCATGACGTGTGTTCTTTTCTTAGCACTTGGTAATTGATGAGTATTTTGTCTTTTACATAATTTTCGCAGACTGTAATGTAATGATCTAGACGAGGAAGAAGCTATAATCATAGTTTTATATCGGCACATGTCAGAAATACGTTCAACTTTGACTTTTGTGATACATCGTCAAATGAATTACAACTATAAACACATGGAATAATTTATTGGCATTTAGTTTGTAAATGTATTATAAAACTATATGTATATTATTGCATAAATATATATCACAAAGTTTGCATTACTAGTTTATTACACTTTTGTGCTGACTAATGAGACGGGGAGCATTCTCCAAATTTCTTAATTGTCAATTTGTACCCTATTATGAACGAGCAAGAAAATAAAATTGAAATTGAGACAGAATGACAAACAATTTAGTATCACTTACTATGATATCTTGCAGCTGCATGTTGAGCACGGCAATGCATAAAACAACGATTGTAGTATGTGACATTGTCACTTGCTAAAAAATCAAAATACTAAGACTGTTAATCTGTATCAATTAATATTCAATTTTATTATGTAAGCTTACCACACACAGGAGCAAATATAGAAGGACAAGTGCATTTAATTCCTAAATGTTGCACAGATTGTTGAATTTCATCTGCATCTTCTGAGCAAATATATTTCTGCAGAAATAAAAGATGATAAATATCCTAAGATTTTACTTGTGAATTTTAAAATTATTTTAGCATACCGTATTTGCACTTCTTATTGGATTAAGTATTTCATTACTGCTCACAGCTGGAGAGGAAAGTTCCTCTGATTGATTATTTCTATGATGTGAAAGTCGATGATGATTATGATGATGGTGATGATGATGAGTTTGATTACTTGGCTCACTAATTATTATTTCGTCGTCACAATTAACAATGAAACTGCAGTAGAGGATTGTTAACAAAACTTTAAAATTATTCACTTTTAACATCTTGCTGATTTTAAAGTCTGATATGCAACTAAATTCTCAGGTTGTTCAGAAGCTCAATTTATATACTCAGTGAAGATGACTTTTATACAGCTAAGTAAATCAATATTAGTGTTAATTTTTCATTTTGTCTATGTACTGGAAAACTCCAATGAGGCGATAAATAAAAATAGACTTTACTGTGTTAGCACGTGTAAATAGTTAGAAGTATAATAATATGCTTAGCTATAGCATACAATGAACCATAATTTGCATTTCTCTGGAAGTGATAAGTTTTTTTATTACGGTACATATTATCCATAGGTAATACTGGGTAATCTCTCGTGTACGTCATTACTGTCAATTGTCAATATAAACATTGAGATGAGTTTGTTTACATTTCTATAATGCAGCATATACTATGTGAATTTATTCTCATGACCTCAGTGATATTATTATTACCTGTAGATATATTTTTATTAGCCGGAATTTGATAATGATAAACAATGTAGACATTGAAAATTCTCATAACAATTACTACGTCGCACAAGAATCTGGAACAGGATCTATTACAGAATATGTTTCAATTTTGAAGATAAAAAAGACTTCATCCGTCTGTCCATAGGATTTTGCTGCAATTACAGGATGACTTCTAATGTAATGTCCAACATCTTTCAGTGTACAGGTGTACACATACATTCCTCCTGTAGGTATTGGATCCAATGAAGTTCCTTTTGCAATTAGTTTCCTTTTATTTTTCACTGACATTGAAAACTGGACGCTAAAATGCATTTGCTTTTTTAGCTGTGAAGTTTTATATTCAATAGTCATATTCCATTGTCGCTTTGGCTTAGTTTTTTCTAATTGGAATTCCCTGTATTAATTAGAAGAGTATTTTTAATAGAATCTATAAGCATTTAAATTTAATTTGTTTTACCATTTTCCAGGCAAATTTTCTGGCTTTATGTCAACTTTCTCACTCTTTATTACAAATGGTATGTCATTATGTTTAAGCATTTCTACATATGCTATGAATCCTTTTAATTTCCAAGCGTAAGTGACATCCAATTTGTCAATATCCAACTATATTACATTCGTCAGAAATTAAGACATGTTTGTATTTATTAAGAATCTACTTTTTGTTATACCTTTGTCGAAGTACATAAATCTGTCGAAATTTCAGTGCCGGTTTCACTTTCATTTGGTGTTTCTTCACCTCCACCACCTTCTGTAGGAGTCTCATTTTCACTTGGATTTTCTCCTCCTTCTCCATTTGTTGGAGCTTCTGTAGGAGTTTCTTCTACTGGATTTTCTTCACCTCCACCACCTTCTACTGGATTTTCTTCTCCACCACCACCTTCTGTTGGTGTCTCACTGTCTCCTGGATTTTCTCCAGTGGATGGAGGTTCGCTTTCTCCTGGACTTTCACTCTCACCACCTCCTGAATTTTCGCCTTCTCCATTTGCAGGAGCTTCACCTTCTGATGTTCCACCGTCTGTGTTTTCTCCACCTTCTGTATTTTCTCCAACCTCTGTATTTTCTCCACCCTCTGTATTTTCTCCTCCACTATCTGCCTCGCCACCACCTCCATTTTCACTGCCTGTATCTTCGCTTGGAGTTTCTTCACCACCACCTTCGTTTGCACTCTCCTCTTCATCTTGTGCCTTACATATTTGCACTCCAACAATCAATAAGACAACGACGAAAACTAATATAAACTTACTACTTCTGACCTTCATTGCTTGTAATTTAATATGGACGTAGTTAATAAAGTATCTATAATAATCTGTCCTTCTCTCATAGAATGATCTCATGGATTAACACACACACAGGAAATGGCGAACTTCCTTTACGTGTCACTAGAAAGTTATTTATTGATTGCATGTTGAGCTTATCATATTTTATTTCCATATAATGCAATATAAGTAATATAAAAATATTATATTTAATTTGTCAACAACTCATACATAAGCTGAGGATAACTTGCCGTCAGGTTTGTGAGTAAACTTGCTTGGGAAATAATCTTTGCTTTATTCCTAAAATAAAATGTATATTCGTTAGGCAAAATAGTTTCAAAAATAGTCTGATAGCTTACATTTTCATAATGATAAATGCCTGTTTGCTTAGTTTTGGAGAATTTACTTGTTGTCCTAAATGATACATTTCCATTGCATTCTCAGGAACAATTTGAGAAATTAAAATTGTCTCACAAGATTTCTTCAAATAAGGTAAAGCATAGATTTCAGCAGCAACAATCAATTTATTAGCAATATCATGTAAATTTTCTACTCTGCCAGTGTACACATAAGTTAACATTGCTTCTACAACTTCTGTAGCTAATCCATTTCCAATTTTAATTATATGTGCAGTAGAGTTTTTCTCATCTTCTTCTGGTAACAGTAATGATTGATTGTAAATTAGTGATGAAAATACTGGGCTGCTAGCTGTTGGAATAAAATTAGGTAATAAATTATAGACCAGTGCTTATAAAATAAATCATAACAACTTACTAGCCAAAATAATTCGATGAGCAGTAAAATATTCATTGTCAACTTCTAAAATCAAATCAGAATATTGATCATCAGTCAACATACTATTTGCATGTTTAAAATAAGGAGGAAGTGACATTCGATTAAAAGAACGTCCTGAATTCCAACCATTATTATTATTATTGTTGTTGTCAACTGCAGTAATTAAGTTCAAATTCTTCAAATTTAAATTCTCATTATTACATAGTGAACTACTATGTAATGGCTCATATGGAAAATAAGCTGTAATCGCAAATTGAAGTTGAAGTTTTTCTTCTTCTGAAGTGTCAAAAGGAAAATGTACATTTGTCCATGTAAATCTATGAAAATATTCTGTATAACTTGAATAGCTTCTACTTGATGATGATGATGATGATTTTGCTTGTCTTTTCTGTGTTGTTGAAGGATGAAAAGATTGTTCTATTGGTAAAATAATTTCATTATTATCATTTGACATTGTAAGTATTATTGAAAAACTTAATTTCTTGATTTGACGAGCTTCATATGAATATGTTGCAGTTATTGTCATATCTTGTGAATTTTCTTGATGATTTTTTGTAATTTTGAAAAACCATTTTCCATCTACAGTGTCAGATTTGAAACTAACTTCATCTGTAATTACTAAGAAATCTTGTTGAAACGTTTGAAAGAAATTGACATAACTTGATAGTCCTTTGATTTCCCAAATATGAACTAGAGACAATTTCTTTATTGAAAGCTATAAGAATTAGTGGACAATTATTAATTTCTAAAAACACTTATTATTACGATTACTACCTACCTCTGTAATGCTACATCTTGTTAAATTGTTATCAAAATTTTCAATCTGGATATCCTGAACTGATTTTGCTGATGCTTGTAACAGCAAAGTATTATTTGATACTATTATGAGAAAAACTAGTGCAAAAAATTTGCACAACATGGCTAAATTAATGTGCAATTTGCATTCGATTTATTACTATGCTTTATTATTATATGGTTCAATGACTAGAAATAAGTTTATATATTTGATAACCTCTTTGCTCTTCCAGTCCTACATTAACATTTAGTCAAAAAGTTTCTTTATTGAAATTTTTCATACATTAAATATTTTTTTACATAGCAGAACATTCATTTGAGAGAAGACGAACATCTCCTAAATAAAAAGCTTCAATTTGTATATGAATTTTTGCATATGGAATAAAATAGGAAATATCTGCAGCAGTAATATATGATCCATAAGTGTTCCAGATTACAATTGGAGTGTGAAAATTCAATACTTCACTACCATCAAGTTCAGGTTTTACTAATGGCTCACCAACAGGATGATATTTTTGTGTTTCAATATTAAAGAAATGTGTCCCTGAAGGGCGTGGTTTGTCCTTAGCAATTGTTTGCATTAGTAATGATTCCTTGCAAATGATTTCATTAGAAATATTATTACTACTACCAACTTCCTCTGTTATAGTTCTTCTACAATCTATAGCAAATGATGATACAGTTGTTCTCAAGATCTTTTTCTTGAGACGACTTGCAGAGCTTAATGAAATATTGTATATTGCAATTATTTTCATTTCTCCATATTGAGACTCAAAGTCTGTACTCAATCGAAAGTTCCTAAAGACAATGTAAATAATATATTATTACTAAACTAATTTTTAGTAGTTTAATTTTAGTTGATTACCATGCTCCACCATTTGGATCTTCAGAGAATCTAATATCACCACTTTCAATTTCAATACCATGCCCAAAAGAACTTGCATAATGTAATATCTCGGGTAATTTGTTGATTTTCCATGTATAATTATATGAAACATTAGTAAAGGATACTTCAGATGATTTACAATGATTAAATCCAGAGATTTCTTCACAATTCACTACTTTTTGGCCTAAAATTATGAAAATAGCAACAATGAAAATTGTGTAGTCTTTCATGTTGAATGTCTATATCGATTACTAAACTAATGTCTTTTTAAAGACTTGCAATTGATGTAATAGTCATATGTAAAATTGGCAGAAGGTCATAATCTAATGACAAATGATGCTCTAAATTCAATCGTGTTACATGCTCAGTGAACAATTTATTCAGGTATACTTATACAAATATAAATTACACAGTGCCACAATTATCAGAAATGAAACGAATATCTTCTTGATAAAATGCTCTAACATGTATCTCAAATTTTGCATATGGCATAAAGGAATTATTAGATGATAGGGTTGGATGATGAGTTTCATGATCATGAGTATTCCAAATTAAAAGTCGAGTTGGAAATTGAAATTCAAAAATATTTTCATGATGAGATTGTAACGGGCTACCTAATAAATTGCGAAATGATGAAGATTTTGAATGGTCTTCATTATTTATTTGCTTGAGTAATGATTCCACACATGGAAGTGAAACGTCTGAGGCAGTTGTACAATTAATATAGATTAAGGAAAGAGTTACAGTGAACAATTGCTTCATTGCAGGTCTTGCCGAACTATTGTATGATACTACAAATTTTACTTGATCATAATTGGATTCAGGAGTAGTACTCAGATTAAAAGTCCTATATATAGACAAATAAATAAATTAGGTTTAATTTTTCAAATTATAAGTTTATCTAACCATGTTCCATCAATTGGATCACCAGAAAATTTCACATCACGAAGTTCTCCTGTCACTTGAGTACCACCTCCAAGAGTATTTGAGTAATATAGCATTTCAGGCAATTTGCTAATTTTCCATATATAATTGTATGATACATTTGTGAAAAACGCCTATGAAAGTATACAATTTGAAAAACTATTCACTTTTAATACAATGTTGTTTTACCTCAGATGTTCCACATTGATGAATTTCTAATCCTTGCACAACTTTTAATTGTTTATTTTTTAAAATTAACAAAACAGTCAAAATTATTAGAATTGGGAATTTCATTTTGAAGTGTACATATAGTAGCTTTTACATTAGAAAACGAATTAGATCAAATCATTATAAAAGTGTCATTCGTGCAAAAATGTTAACATGCAATTTCATAAATATAACTTATTTCTGAAATGACATGAAAAATTGCATGAAGTTGCATCCTTTGTTGCCGATTCGAGCATTTTTGTTTTTTATGGCCTCAACCGCGTGTAATAATAGCGCAATTTCTGAAATAGTACGAGAATCAAAATATTATGAAAGTTCAGAAACTTCACATGTGTAAAAATCAAAAAATTACTAAACTTTTTGACTAATTGTTCCTTTTTTGAAGCACTATTGCATAACTTATTGAAATATGGCAATCTGAGTTTACTGGCAAATTGCTACATGATGATTCAAGTTGAAGGTAAGGTGTGAAGTTATAAGGAAATAAGGATAAAGAAAGTGTCAATGATGAATCAGATGTTTTCACAGTTTTATTATTTATTACATATTGTCCTTCAACAGTCAATGACTATTTCCTTTAATTGTTATTGCAGATGACCTGATACTCTAATTTAAGATTCACTTGCTGCCATTGAAGAAAGCTAATAATGGAGAACAATAGCTACCCAATTTATAATATTGTTGTCCAAAATTCAACATTTCAAACTATTCAACAACCTCCATCTTCTTCTTCTTCTCAACAAACTCAACATTTAAATTTTTATCCACAAATTGTACCAAATGCTGCTAGTTCTATTACAAGAATTGTCTTAGATTCTAGTGGTGGCTCATGTGCAAATTGTAATATTCTTTCTTCAAATGTCAACAAATGTAAAAAGTTTTCAACTTTAATTCCATCACGAAATACATCACAAACAATTAGAAATGGAGATCAATTTTCTACTGTTTGGAATATTCTTAAAACAATATATAAACTTGATTATTCATTGTCTCAAAATGATAAAGATGCTCTTGGTTTGCAATTATGTTCAGATTGTTTATTATCACTGGCACAATTATATCAATTATATATCAAGTTTCAAGATTTAACAGACTCTCAGTCAACATTAAGTCAAATGATGTGTCAAAATGATACTTTTATTCGATCAGCTATTGATAAACTTGAACAGAAGGAAATGATTGATAAAACAACACAGATATCACGTACAGGAAATCTTAAAAATTCTAAACAGTCTGGACAGAAGAAGAAGAAAAATAATAAGAAGAAAAAGGAATCAGTAGACAAATTATCTAATCAACATGAAGAACAAGTTAACAACTTTACGAATTCTGTTCAAAATCAAAACGGTCCTGAGTTAGAGCTTAAGTTAGATCGACAAATAGATGTTAATTCCCAACAACATAGTGTTTTTCCTGAAGGAGGACTTGATTCTATTTGTATTACATCTACTACATCATTAGCACCTCAAATACAACCTATAATAAATACTACCCCTCAATGCCTTCAATCTCCTCAAACTCAAATTACCAAAATAGTAACAAGTGGATTTATGTCTGAAGCAGTAACAACATCAGTACCATTTGTTTCTGAATTAGAAGATGTTGAGCAAGTACAATGGCAGAAAAATAATTTATCACGTAAAATATGCATATGACGTTGTATAATTTTATGATCAAATTAAAACTCCTTATTCAAATTGTCATTTTTTTCTTTCTTTTAGCAATTGATATTGAATTACAACATTCTCTTCGAGGAGATGGACGATATTGTTGTGGATGCTGTGAAAGCTTTTATGGAACAAGATTTGATTTTATGCATCACATATTACAAAGAAGACTTGATGGAGTAGTGCAATGTCAAAGATGTAACGAGAGGTAAGGTCATTTAATAAAGAATACAGTGAGTAGTTAATACATATCTTCTTATTCTCTTCTTGTAGATTTTGTTTCATGACATCATTTACTCATCACAATTGTATCTCAGTAAGAGCTGCAGTACCATCTGCTATAACGAATAATTTATACCGTCGAGGTATTTAAACAATCAAAATATTTTTTACATCCAGTTTAAAGCTCTAATGATTTATTTTTTTCTCAATGATAGTGATTCCATGTCCTGTATGTGGAACAGCTTTTAATGAAATGGATAAAATGGAAAAACATATAATAATTCATGAAATTCCTCAATATTCTTGTCCAAAATGTTTACAAAGTTTTGTTAAAAGTATGATATCAAGTCATGTATGCCCAGGAAGATCAGTCAATGATGTTGGTATAACTCTTCCTGCCATTCCACCAACAATTACAGTCTGTGGTTAGTTGATAAAATTCAAAAATTATATGCTATTATTCATACTGTAATTTCTTTTTACATTTAGAAAGTGATCCTATGGTTTTCGAATCTGTTCCAATCGAAGGAGAATATGAGTCTGACCCATTAGCTAGTACAGAAAATGATTATCATGATGTTAACAATTCTGATGACCTTCCAAATCCAATGGAAATTGATATAAAATATGAAATAAGAACTGAAAGTGACTATAGTTTATCTCCAACAAAATCAACTATTACTACTCCAATAAAGTGTACCACATGCAAAAATGAAATAATTAATGGTTCAGATATGGAAATTAGTCGTTGCTTACATGATGCTTGTTGTAAAAAATTACCATTTAATTCAACAAGACAAATTCTTCCTAAAAAGTCATTATCTGGAACTGGATTGTGTTCATTATGCAAGTTTGAAGGAACCTCTGGTTATGAATTAATGTTGCATCGCTCTTCTGCTCATCAAGAACATTTTCCATTTCGTTGTGCTACTTGTGATTTAGGTTTTGGTCATGTTCCAGCTCTTCAACAACATGTTCAATTGCATGATGCAAGTCGACCATATTCGTGTCTTATTTGTGGTTGGAGATATAGGTTCGTTAATTAACATTAGCATTTAAAAAAAAATTATTTCATATAATAAACAATAATTTTTTATTCTTTATATTAAACTCCTTAGTACCTCTCGTAATCTGTTAAGACATAGAGTAGGATTGCATAAACCAAGAAAAAGTGATGATGTGCCAAGATTCTCAGATTCCACAAGTTCTACTGGAAAGACTGAAATAATTTCCGAGTCACCTAAAACTAGTGGTCTTACATCTTCCTTCTTGAGAAAATTATTAAGTGATTCTTCAACATCTGAAAATGGAAATGATCAGAGAGATAATCTGTCACAACCGCCCAATACAACAAGAAGAAAATCAAAATTAACACTTCGTCAATGTATGTTTTATATTCACAATCTTGTTGAGATATTTATATGTAATTATATATTTCTTCTCTTTTATTAGTTCCACTGCCAGAAATTGTAGCAAGAAAAACACCAGAACCATTTCATGCAAAATGTCCGTTTTGTAACAGAACTTTATGGCAAAATGTTAATAGTTTTATCAAACATAAAAGAGCTTGTGGTCTCAGAAAATATACATGTCAATTAAATAAATGTAATAGATCATTTGCTACGCAAAGACTATTGGAGTCTCATCAAGTCACAGCTCATAGATATTTATGTGATTGCGGTAAGTCTCTACGTTATAAATAATGACTATAGTCGTTGGAAATTAATTCTAAACTAATAATCCTTGTATATTGTTTCAGGTAAAGTGTTTACACAACTAAAGTATCTTCAACAACATCAAAGGAAAACACTAACATGTCCATATTATAATTCTGGAAAGAGTAGTGCGGCATATGAAGTTTCTACAGTTCCTCTTGGTTCAAAAAATAAATTGAAAGGTATGTCAGCAATGCCTCATCTATTTGTTTGTGTATTTTATTAGAGTCTACTACTTATTTTATTCTCTTTTGTCGATGCAGATGACAGCTATGTACCACCTTCTTCTTTGAAGAAAACTAAAGCAAAGAAACCTTCAAGTTCTTCAGTCGTTAGAACAAACAAAAATTCTGACACAGTGGAAGTCTTTCTTCCAGTTACATCTCCATTGTTAAAGACCATAGTAAAGAAACAATCAACTCCTTCAGTTGCTAGTGGAAGAAGTAAAAGTAGTAATTCTAGTACTAATAGCCGAAAGAGTAGTTCTAAAAAGGTAGCAAAGATCAAGAAAGAACTGCCACAAACATCATCAGTAGAAGAAAAAATTATTGTTCAACCAAAAGAAGAGCCTGAACAACGTCCAAAAGGTCGAAAACTTGATAGACCACCGGGTTACTTAATGAAAGGCTCAAAACATGTTTGTCAACAATGTTATTTACAATTTGACACTAAATATGAATTTTTTGTTCATCGCTCAAAAGAACATCCAAAATATTTAAGATTTAAATGTGACTCAAAAGATTGTCCTTTAGCTTTTCGTACTTCTAATGGACTTGAACAACACAAAGTATTTCATATAGTAGATGGAAGAGACTTTGTTTGTCCAGTTTGTAAATCTCGTTATAGTAATCGGATACTAACTATAAAGCATATGAAGTTGATGCATAATAGTACACCTCAAGAATATCTATCATATTTTCCATGTAAGGATTTCAATACTATAATACTTTTTCTTCAATAATAATAAAAAGTAATTCAATTTGTTTTTGTAGCTACTGGAAAACGCCAAAAGTCAGCTTACAGTGAAGATTTCTTACCTCCTATACTTAAATGTGAAGTAGTAATGAAGAATGGTACGATACAGAAGATTAATTGAAATATAGAATACCGTCTACATTTAGTTTACTAATTTATTTTAATTGTAATTAATACTTTTACAGAGGAAGAAGAAGAAGAAGAGGAAAGTGATGAAGTACAAGTTCTAAAAGCCATCGAGAATAATTCACTTTTAAAGGATTTTGATACAACGAAAAGTGCTAATCTACGTGTTAGTATATTCAAAATGAGTGATGCAACATTGACAAAATTTGGAATTGGATGTCAGTCTCAATCAGAAGCGAGTAGTAATAAATCATCACCTCCAAAACCAAGTACCAGCAAAAGTAGTAAATCTACTTCCGTAAGCACAAGCACATCACCTAAAAAGAAAAAAAAGAAACAACATGACAGAGGTTCTTCAGCATGTGTTAATTGTGGTACAATGATTACTAATATTAATATGAGACGTCATCTGAAAAGATGTGGAAAGATTCAACAACGCCTTCAACAAAAACAAGCTAAAGTAGCTCATATTAATTCCTTTGTATGCATTATAAACGGTTGTGGAAAAAAGTTTCCTAATGTAAGTTTGTCAAATAGCCAATTCTTCTCGTAATCAACATTTTAAACTATAAAACTCTTCTTTTTTCTTTTTTTAGGTAAAACAATTAAACAAACATGCAAAACGACATGATAACACTTGCTCTATTTGTTCAAGGACTTTCTTTAATAAGCGAGTATTAGATTTTCATAAAAAATCTCATAGAATGTGTGAGTTTTGTTCTGCTGGACCTTTTCCAACTCGTCGTGAATTTCTTGTTCATATGAGTGATAAACATCCAGATGAGGAAAATCATGAAGACGACAATAATGAAAAAGAATGTCCTCCTTCTGCTGAGACAACTGAAAATAATGAAATTAATGATTCGACCAACAACAGCATTACAGACAATAAAGAAAAGACTGAAAATACGTCTAATGACGAATTTGAGGATTTTGTGTAGAATAAAAATTTTGTCACTTGTGTTCATTGATTTTTTCGTAGTGATTTTAATCCTTGACTATTTTGTTGACCTAAATAATAAAAAATTATTATTATTAATAATTATAAAAATCGAAAATAAAATATTTTATGCAAAATTGCTATATGTAAAATACATAGAGCGTCATGTTACGTCATTTCTTTATACAGCAAAACAAAAGGGGTTAAAATAAGAAAACCAGCGCCGCCGCTTCAACTTGAATTTGTTATCATCAATCATCGATTTGAGAAAAACGAAATTGTTGTATTTCTGTTAATTTTTATGATCAAGTCAGAATTAAATTGATTTAGTCGCTGCTAATTAAAGCATTGAGGAGATAAATATTTCAATTTCAGCAGGTAATAAAAATAATTGCATAACAATCAATACTTTTGTACTAAAACGTTTATTATTTTGGTGAAGCCAGTGAAGCGGCTTTTTTCTTGTTTGCTTGTACTATTTCTTACCTTGGTTTTGTTTCTTATTTTGCAGTGGTGACAATATAAATAGTGTCAACATGAGTACGAGTACGACTGACATTATATATGAAGTAGATCAACGTATTTTTGCAAAAATTAAAGGCTATCCATCCTGGCCGGCTCGTGTAAGTTTGAAGTTAAACTGAAATTACGTAGTATACAAAAACATTTTAATAAAATTTTTAATTAATTAGGTGGCAGAAAGAATCGCTGGAACTAAAGGAGATAGTTATAAAATCTTCTTTTATGGAACATATGAAGCGTAAGTTAATAAATGATAACAATATTTGAAATGGGTTACATTCTTTGAACAGTTAAAAACACAATTTTAACTGTCCATAATGTTTTATTAATTAGTGACCCAACAATAAAACTACGGAATTTAAGACAAGGCTATATAACAGTCTAATCAACTGTTATAATTACGAAAGATAATCAAAGTCTTGAGCGATTATTCCGAACATTCTATAATTAATATTCAGTTCAGAAATTGTATAATAATGGTTTTTTCTAATTTATTTATATATAGTGGTTATGTAAAGAGTGACCAAATGTATCCATATAATGAAGAGACAAAAAAGAAATATGGAAAACCAAAAAATACTCTGTTTAAGACTGCAATGGATGAAATTGAAGCAAATATGATAATTGATGATTCTGGACTTCAAAAGGATAACATGCAAATGGATACTGGTGGTGGAGATACAGAAGATGAAGATGGACAATTATTAATTGATGAAGGATCACCACTACCACCAATTTTAAAGAAAGAAGGTGGAACACCTGATGGAAAAGCAAAACGAGTTAGTAAAATAGTCAAAAGAGATTCAATTAGTAGTATTTCTACACCACCACCAGCAGCTGCTCCTGAACCAGAAATAGTCAGTCGTAGTGGAAGAAAAATTAAACCAAAGCGTTTTGCTGATGATGATATTGTTTCACCAGTTGTCAAAGGTGGAGAAGATGATAATACTTCAAAACGTAAACGAGGTTCAACAAAGGGCACAAAAGCTACTCCTTCTTCTTCTTCAACTTCTACTCCTAATACTACTAATAATGAAGTTGCTACTAAGAATACAAGTGGTAGAGGTAAACAAAAACCACAAAGATACTCGCCAGATATTTCTGAACCAATTCCAAGAACGCCACCAGTCCTTGCTCCTGTAAAAGCTGTGAAATCAAGAAAATCTAAAACTTCTGAAGAACCACCTATTTTACAAAGAAATAAAAAAGAACAAGAAGAAGGTATGAGTATTGATGATCAAGACAATCGAACATATGTTGATGACAAAGAAAATTCAAGAGATATGGACGATAATGAAGATGACGTAAATGAAGGAGGTATGTAGTACATTTTTTATTTATTTATACTACTTTAAAAATAACTCACGAATGATTACATTTATATTATAGAAAGTTCTTCTGCACCCGAAAGATCAATTAAAGTGGATACAAAATTTGGTATTCCATTAGAATTAAGTTATGATCATGATCGTCCACCTCAGTTTAGCTCAGAGAAAGAAAAAGCAGATTGGGACAAACAAGTAGCAGGAAACTTAATAAAAGTTAAGAGAGAATTAGAAGAAGGTGAAACTGAAGCAGCTGAAATGTTACATGAAGTAGCAAAAGCTATTGAAGCAAATGGAGAAGGTGACGTTAAAACAAAAGAAGAAAAAATTAAACAATTAAGACTTGAAGGTGAAGTTATTGAAATAATTGGAGAAATTGTTGGCTGCTTAAATATTCGTCAAGCCGATGGTGACAGAGCAATAGAATTATTGGATCGTCTTACAAATCATAAATTAAATTGTCTTATGCTAAAAAAACATCCCGAGGTAGTAGAAACCATTAGAAAGGTGAGTAATTGATTATATAAAAGTAGTGAAAGTCTCTCCTTAATACTAAAATTGTATGCTATTTTCTTACAGTTAAGATGTTATGTCGGAAATGTTGATGATTGGAATTTATCTGAACCAGACTTGATAGCATTTAATGCAAAATCTTTGGCCATTCGTCAAAAAGCTCGAGCACTTTATGAAAATTTCAAGGGTCTCTTTTGTGATGTTGCAACAACAGATAACAAATCTTTTCAGGTGATTTTCCAGATTGAAGTTGAAAAATTCAAAGAAAGTGTGAGAAATGTTCCTATTAAAACCATTTTGGGCCTCACAACTGAATTAAAAGGTAATTAACTACAACTAAACGTTATTATTTTTTTGTTTTATTTATTTTATAGTATACTTCTGCTTCTCCTTCTTCTGATGAATGAATGAATTTTAAAAACCCGAATATTATGTACTGTACAAATAATGTTAGATGCTCCCCAAGATGAACTTATGCTATTACAAATGATGGATGAAGATGATGGTGAAGAAGAGGAAGAAGGTGTATTTGAAGGAGGAGAAGAGACACTTACTACTACAGAGGATGCTGAATTAGTTGAAGGTGGAGGACAAGAAGAGGAACAAGGAGAAGAAGAACAACAACAACAAGAAGTAGCTGCACAGTTTTCAGAAACACCAACAGTTAGTCATGAAACTGCTGAAGATGCAGAGGAAGAATATGAAAATACGATGAGAGAAGATCAAGATATGCCAGAAGATGCTGAATATGGTGAGGTTGAAGAACCAGAAGAAGAATTAGGAGAAGAAGAAGAAGTTGGTGATGCTGGTGGTGGTGTTGAAGAAGAAATGTAAGAGCTTTTTTTATACTTTTAATATAATATCATTATTAATTCAGCAATCTCTCTGTAGTAGTATACAATAGGTAAAAAAATACATATAGTTTTTATTTACTCCTTTAATATTCCTGTCTAAAAAAAGAAATATATAATATTAATAGCAATATCTATATTAAGTAATGACGATATTGATACCAATGTTGTACATAAGAATTATAAATTTAAAGACGAGAAAACATACTTACTTTATATAACGTATACAATAATAATAATGAGTGATAGAGATAAAGTATCTTATCGAATTGAATGAAAGACGTTTCATAAATACTATAAATGTAAAAAGAATGCTTTGAATAATAAAGCATGAAAATTGTTATTTAATTAGACTATAAATTGAATCATTTTCTGAAATTCCTTGACAGATGATTTATAATTTTGAAACTTCCATTTTTGTGCAGAATTTCTTTCGTCACAATCTTGCATAGTTAAAATTACAGATGAATCATTAGTTGTAGTAGTAGATAAGCATCTTTTAGTCATAGGATGATAAACCATTCCTGTTTCTGGATTAAATTGCCATTCTTGATTTCCTTTTCCTGAATGGCAAAATAGAGTCATAACAAATGTCCCAAAATAATCAAGACAATGAATTTCTCGTCGTATTTCATTATCTTTCGTATACCACCATTGTTGATTTTGACCCATACCGTGACACTCATATAAACCAACTTTTGCTTCATCATAATGTCCATCAAGACATTGATCTTTGTTACCTCCTAAATTTCTAATTTCTCCAGCAGCTATTGCATTATATTTTGGATTAAACATATCAGGATAAATATTATTCATATACCAATCAAATGATTTGCATTTTAATTTTTTTCGTAGTTCTCTTCTTTCAGACACATCACCATAATCTCCCAAGTTGTATGCAATTCTTTGATAGAAAAAGTGAGCATATTCATCTGTAGAGTAAATTAATTTTTTTTAGAAATCAAATATAAAAATATTAAAAATTATGTACCCATCCATACTGCTGCTAAACGTACAAAATTCCTTTTAAGAAATTTATCTTGTAATGCTGCTCGGTATGTTTGTATCTCACGATAAATATGGCCAACTCTTGAACACGAAATATATTCTAAACTTCCACCACATTGCCAAACTTTAAAAGAGAGTTCCAAATTCTCAGCACCTAATTATTTTAATGTTATAAAATCAAGATAAAAAAGTGAGTTGTTGAGATTTTATTTTACCCCAAATTGCAAATTCAGGATCATAGCGTCCTAATTTATCAAACCAATCTCTATGAATGGCAAATAAACCTCCCAACTGTAATCATTAAAAAGGCTTTTACTTTAGGAATGTAATAATAATATAAAAAATTCAATTTACCATCACTGGTGTTGGCATCGGTTCAGCTGGATGAGATACTAATTCCCTTTCTCTAGGTGTTATAGTTTTCCATTTAAAAAATAAGGACCAATCAAAACCACCAAGATCTGGAGTTGTTGTTGAATAAGATTGATATTCCCATGTATTATAATCAATTCTATCAATAATTGGACAAACAACTGCAGTAGAATTCTTTTCTATTCTATCAATTAGTGGCTCAAGCCAACCTAATGTACATTCAATATGAGAGTCTAGAAATGTCAAAATAGGAGCTGTAGCATTTTCAACACCAAATAACTTTGCTCTTATTAAACCAAGTCTTTCGGGAGCTCGTAATATTCTAATCTGTTTGTATGGCTTCCAATAAGTTTCTAATTGTTCTTGCAAATGTGCTAGAAAAAAAGAAAATCCTTATTGTATTTTTTTCATATAATGTTAATTTAGTATGTTTATTATTACGAAGATCAGAATGGTCATCCACAAGTATAATTTCTTTAACTAGATGAGCGGGAGAACGATCAATCACAGAATGTATGGCACGAATTAGAGCTACAATTAGTAGAAGATAAGTATTATCATAACAGAAATTAGTAAAGAAAATCTATCAAAAAATCCTTACTAGACCATGCTTCATTATAGAAACAAATAATTATTGATGTTTGTAAAGTTGGTGTAAATCGACCTGGTTCTTTACACCAACTGTCTCTATAATCAGGTAAATTTCGTCTAACACTAATCATTTCTGAAATATATTCATTAAATCCATATTTAAGTTTAAGTTCTTCCATCAAGTTTATTTGTTCATCAGATAAATTAGCCTGATTTAGAATCACAGCTTTTCCCAAGTCTCCAACTGCTTCTCCAGGAACATTATTATTAAGAAAGCCTTCAGAATTTTTAGCTTCTTTGGACTCAAGAAATGAAAGTTGTGTTGATGGGTAAGTAGAAGAATGACGATTTGTAAGAAATACAATGAGAAAAACAATAATACACCAAATGAAATTTATAAACAGAACTAACACTTTAAAACTACAGCCGGAAATAATACGACGACGAGAGCACATTATGAATAACGATATGTCAAAAAAAAACAAGACCTGTAGCTAAATTCTAGTATGCATAAACTAAAAGTAAAAGTTAACCTACATTTTATGCGTGCAAGTGCATCATAAAAACTATAGACAATAAGATGTGATGATGACTCATTGCTCCATTTCAAAATTAATTTTATTACTTACTTAAATATATATATGGAAAGACACAAGGATTATAATTCATAATAATACAAATACATTTTGTTAGATCAAAAAAGAGAGTCGCTTTTTCACAAGTTGACAATATCTATATTAACTAGTCTCATTTTTCTATTTTGACATTTTTTGTCTACAATATTTTGAATACCAAGTAGGCTTGCTACAGGCCAAGCTGTAGAAGAATAATTTGTACAAGTTGTGAGATCGGGAACAAAAGGAGTACTTAATGAACCATCAAATGTTATAGTATGTACTTGACTTTTAATATCATGAAAGAGTTGTAAAAATGCTTGAATATTAACAAAATCTTCAATACTTGGATCTTTTTTGATTCTACCAACCATTAATTTTTCTTGAACTTTTCCATGATTATCAGAAACTGCAACATAAATGAGAGTCATAAGTTTTTTAGTTAGACTGCTGAAATAAGTAAGTATGCATACCTTTAAAGTGCATATACAACAAATTATTCAATAAATTTAACTGTTTAACTTCAGTCACTCTTAATTCATTTGACGATGGCTGCTGAAGAAAAACATTTTCGACTAAACTATTCATAGGAACTAAATGAAAAGATATATTATCTTCATTTGCATCAAGCATTGTCCATCGGATTTCTTTAAGAATAAAAAAATTTGTTTAAAATACTAAAAACAAATCAAATCAGTATTATTAAATCTTACCCGATGGCTCTTGATCAGTTGCTAATTTTACAAAAATGATATTGTTACATCTAAACATAAGTGAAAGTCTCATAGTTCTAATAGCATTATCTAGTCCACATTTATCATCAGACATTGTCAAAAAATCTGTTTGACGATTCCATGAGCCAACATATCCTGTTGTATAAATTGCAAATACCTAAAATAAAGAGTAAAAATAATTAGCCTAATATAAAATCGATGATAATAATTTTTCATTAATTTACCTTCTCTTTAAAAAGAGTAAGTGTACAACTCCATAAAGGAAGAAAAATTCTACGAACATTTTCCACACGAACAATTCTGTTCTTGTGATCAACATCTACTACTTTGAATAAGATCAGAGCTCTACTAGTTTCATGTGCTACAACATGATCACCGTATACACTGCAAGAAAATAAAGAAATTAGCATACATCTTCCAGATTTTGATTCAAGCACTATTATATTACCTCACTGCTGCATGAGTATTGTTATCAATTTGAATTGAATGTGGTTCACATTTATATGGTACAGGAACACTATTAGTTTCAGTAGATCTACTTGCATCCAATTTATGATAATAAAGTATTTTCTCAGGAAGTTGAATAAGTACTAGATCAAAACGTGACATAATATACATTGCTTGAATTGTACACGAAGCCAAGTCTTCACAATCACATCCTCTATCTTCATCTAGTTTTGATAGAAACAAGTCTCCTGCTTCAGAGATTCTGTACAATACAATACATAATAATTAGATTAGTTAATAAAAAAAGAAATGCAATAACGTCAAAGAAAAAATTCATACTTTGAACCAGTTGGACGAGGGCTATGACGAATTAATCTTGCACTAATTCCTTTAGAAGTAGAACTAACAACACCATGTCTAATACTGAATCCAGTATTGACAAACGATTTTTCATATTCTATCAATATTGTGACATCAATATCATCTTTTTCTTCTCCTTCACCTCTCTTTACATTTGCTTTCAATTCAGCATAAGTTTCATCAGAGATAGTTGAATGAATCCTTTGAACTCTACTATCTACAATTTTTTCTGAAATTGTTTTCCAATCTAAACAAACATTTGTAAATATATTTAATAATACTGATGTTTCAAATTTTGAAAAGATCTTGTCCTTTATTTCAGTAGGAAGACTCTCCATGATTATTTTTCTATCTTTTTTATATCATTTTGTTGTTACTGAACAATTAAAAAATGAAATTACTAGAGAAAAAGATGAATTGCCAATTTTCTCACAAAAATAAATTGTTTACTTCATATTTGAAAATATTTACTCCCGCATTATTCTAGTGTGGGAAAATTAAATGAAGACGTAAGCATTCTGAAATTGTGAAAGTATTGTTGAAAACTTTGTTTATATTTTTCAAGATTTCATAATTTTATTTAGATAACCATAAATTAAAGTAAATTAAGCACAAACAACATGGAGCAAATCAGTTCAGGAAAAGCGCAACGTGTGCCCAAAGTTGCAAAGGTAAGTTGAAAAGTTGTTTCTGACAATTTACTGTAGCTGGGCGAAGCCCAGCTATACTGCACGTTTAAAAGAAACCTAATTTACTGTAATCTTCCGGTAGAATTTTATTTTTATGATTAATTCATAATTTGTAATATTTTCATTGTTAATTCAAACAGGTGAAAAATAAAGCACCAGCAGAGATTCAAATTACAGCAGAACAATTGTTAAGAGAAGCCAAAGAAAGAGATTTGGAAATTGTAGCACCACCACCAAAACAAAAAATCTCTGATCCAGAAGAACTTGAGTCATATAAACTTCGTAAAAGAAAATCATTTGAAGATGATATTAGAAAAAATAGAATTAAATTAAGAACATGGATGATGTATGCAAGATGGGAAGAATCACAAGGAGAAATTCAAAGAGCAAGAAGTGTTTATGAAAGAGCATTAGATGTAGATCATAGAAATCCAACAACTTGGTTAAGATATGCTGAAATGGAGATGAGATGTCGACAAGTTAATCATGCTAGAAATCTTTGGGATAGAGCTGTAACTGTCATGCCACGTGTAAATCAATTTTGGTATAAATATACATATATGGAAGAAATGTTAGAAAATATTGCTGGTTGTCGTCAAGTATTTGAAAGATGGATGCAATGGATGCCAGAAGAACAAGCTTGGAATACATATATTAATTTTGAATTACGTTATAAAGAAATTGATAGAGCAAGAGAGATTTATGAACGATTTGTTTATACTCATCCAGATGTCAAAAATTGGTTAAAATATGCACGTTTTGAAGAAAGAAATGGATTTATTCGTTCAGCTCGTAAAGTATATGAACGTGCTGTTGAATTTTATGGTGAAGATCATATGGATGAAAAATTATTTATTGGTTTTGCTAAATTTGAAGAAAATCAAAGAGAACATGAAAGAGCTCGTGTAATTTATAAATATTCTCTTGAACATATTCCAAAAGAAAAAGCTGTTGATTTATATAAAGCTTATACAATACATGAGAAAAAATATGGTGATCGTTCTGGTATTGAAAATGTTATAACATCAAAAAGAAAATTTCAATATGAAGAAGCTTTGAAAGAAAATCCTTTAGATTATGATACTTGGTTTGATTATTTAAAACTATTAGAAAATGTTGAAGAACTTGATGTAGAATTAACAAGAGATACTTATGAAAGAGCAATTGCTCAAATTCCACCAGCACCACAAAAAGTATATTGGCGTCGTTATATTTATTTATGGATTAATTATGCATTATTTGAAGAACTTCAAGTACAAGATATGGAAAGATCAAGAAATGTTTATAAAATGTGTTTAGATGTTATTCCACATAAAGCTTTTACATTTGCTAAAGTTTGGTTATTATATGCTCAATTTGAAGTTAGACAAAAAAATTTACAAAATGCAAGAAAAGCATTAGGAAGAGCAATTGGAATATGTCCAAAAGATAAATTATTTCGTGGATATATTGATCTTGAAATTCAATTAAGAGAATTTGATCGTTGTCGTATTTTATATGAAAAATTTCTTGAATTTGGACCAGAAAATTGTACAACATGGATGAAATTTGCTGAATTAGAATGTCTTTTAGGTGATACAGATAGAGCACGTGCTATTTATGAATTAGCAGTAGATCAACCAAGACTAGATATGCCAGAAATATTATGGAAAACTTATATTGATTTTGAAGTTGAACAAGGAGAAACTGATCGTGCTCGTGATTTGTATTATAGACTTTTAGAAAGAACTCAACATGTCAAGGTAATTTTGAATTATTATTATAAATTGTATGTAAACTAAAACTAATGAATTTTTATTATTTTATTATAGGTTTGGTTAAGTTTATCTCAGTTTGAATTGACTGTTGGTGATGATAATTGTGTTCAAAGAGCAAGACGTGTTTTTGAAAAAGCAAATGAAAGGCTAAGAAATAATGAAAAAGAAGAAAGACTAATGTTACTTGAAGGATGGAAAGCATTTGAGTATCAAGTTGGTGATGATAATAGTAAAAAAGCTATTGAAGAACGTATGCCAAGAAGAATTAAAAAGAGGAGGAAAATTGATACAGCCGATGGTTCAGAAGCTGGCTGGGAAGAATACTTCGATTATATATTTCCTGAAGATGAAGCAGCTAAACCTAATCTGAAACTATTAGCTATGGCTAAAATGTGGAAAAAGAAAAAGGAAGATGTTCCTCCATCTTCTTCTACTGAAGAGCCAGCAAATGTGGCTTAACTTTTTTTTATGTATTCTTATTATTCTTTGATGTACTTACAACAAGTACAATGTTTATTAATTATATTATCAGTTATTTACAAAATATCCAAATAAATCTGACTGTTATGTTATAAGGTTTATATATAATGTGCTAGTCCCTGTGCCAAGGGCTTGTGTTATTATTGTTAGTACAATTTCATTGATTCTTGTAATACAAAAAGAAATAATTACTTATTCATTCACTCATTCTATATACTCCCTGAGCACAGGCTAGCTAGTGTTACTCTATTTCTTCTGGCATTACAGGATGAGTTAGAGGAATCATTGATTTCTTTGTGACATCTCTTGATAGTGCTTTTCTCATGTCATAAGCATCTTCATCAGGATCTCCTGAATAATAGCCCAAAACAGTTCGATAGACGATATATCCCAATCTTTTGTACATAGTAATGGCTACAGAGTTGGACACTCTTACAAAAAGATCAACAAAATATCCTCGCTTTCTATTGGAATAAAATAAAATTCATTAGTATAAAGAAATACAAATATATAGACAGGTAGTTTACACTCACTCTTCAGAAACATCTTCTAAAAATTGCATTAATTTAGCAGCTAAACCACCTCGACGATAATCAGGAGCAACACTCAATGCAGTTACATGCCCATGCCAATTTTCACCAATCCCTTCTGCTTTTCCCATAACTTTAAAGACAAGAATAATTATTAATTAGATGATTGATTGTTTACAAAAAAAATCCCTTGAACAAAACTTACTGTATCCTACAATGTGTCCATTGATGTTTTCAACTTTTGAAAAATATTCTGGCCATCTTGCCATATAACTCATATAAAATGATAAACCATATGTTTCAGTGAGTGGGTCAAAGTTAACAGCATTGTATTTAAAAAGATCAAAACATGTGAATGGTTTTAAACTTGTCATTTTTATTCTGGAAAAAATGGAATTTGACAAAACTTTAATTTTTTCACAGACAGCTGAAAATTGGAAATGTTTTTAAATAGTTTGAGCTCAGCGGCTTGAGCTACATTTAGCATTATTGACTTCAATTTTATTTCATTTTGTCTCAGTTTTCTCATTACATTTCTCTCTCGCACATTTTGTCAAGTCTCGGTTTGCCTCCACTGAAGTTGCTACAGTTGCATAATGACAAACATTCAATTAGTGGCCTAATATTTCTCTCTTGTCCATCAACCTTTTATATTTCATAGAATTTTATAATTTGCAAATCATCTAAATAAATATACTAAAATTAGCATAATGAATCGAACTACAAACAATTATAAAGCTAGGCCTGTCACAACAATCATTGACATTTATCCTATACTTTCTCACAAGGAAATAGAACAGATTAAAGATAACTATCATTGGATTGACTCTGTTCCATTATCTCGTCCAAAGAAACATTTCGCAAGAGATTTTGCTGATGGAGGTAATAATACCTTTAATTTATATAACTCGACTCATAAATTGAAAAGTTATAAAAAAATACTTGTAATCTTATATGTAGTTTTAATGTCCGAATTGGTTTCTCACTTTGCACCAAGTATCATTACTCTTCATAATTATTCTTCTGCAAATTCAAGAGACAACAAATTGAGAAATTGGGAAGTTCTAAATACCAAAGTATTTCCAAAACTAAATATCAAGTTGAGTAATGCAACAATTCAAGATTTAGTTGATGCCAAAGTTGATGCTATTGAGCAAGTAAGCAAGAATAAAACATTTTGCAAGTATTCTTAACTGATTAATTATTTAAATTATTATTCTAACAAGGTTTTTCTTCATTTACGTCCTCGTTTGGAAAAATTCAAAAGTCAAAGAACTGTTAGCTTTAGTCGACCAGCTACAACTAATGCTTATTCTGGTAGAAAGAGTAGCAATAACAATAATTCTCGTCCAGCAACTACTATTGGTAATAATACTCGTCCAAAAACTGCTTCAAAAAACAAAACTACTCGTTCAAAAAGTAGAAGCAAATCTTCTTCTCGTCCAAAAAGTGCTTTGAAAAATAAAATTCCTCGTCTTCGTTCACCACCATCTCCAAAAGCTTCTACAACAGTTGAACCAATAGTAATAACAAAACCAATTACTCCTAAAGTTAAAGTTTCTATTCAAGCAGAGTCTACTAGTAAAATTCATCATGAATCCAAAGAAGAGACTATTGTTAGTTTGGATCAATTGGAAATTTTGGAACATGAATTATACAATGATGACATTGTATTACAATATGATGAAAATAATAATTTGATTCGAGAACCAATTCCTCGTGTAAGTAGTGATGCGAATCGTAACAAGAACTACGTAAGTATTTTAGATTATGGTATATGACATAGAAGATAGAGAAATGTTAACTTTTTAAATACTATAATAATAGAATCTGGACAAAAAGTCATCAATTGCTCTGGCAAGTGCCAGTTCTTATAGCTTTTGTGAAGTTTATCCTTGGATTCCTGATAGTGCAGAATTGTACAAAGTTCAAGCAAAACCATTGGACAGAACTTATGATTATTCAGGCTTAGTTTAAAAAGAACGGAGACTTTGTTAGTTGTCAATTTTTTCTCCTGTAAATTCTAAAAATTCAATGTATAAAACAACAAACTTGTATTGTTTTATTTCCATTATTAAAACACAATATTAAACAGAAATATATTAGTAATCATTTCCAGTAATTGATGAGATAAAATCCAAAAAAGCTGTAACTCTAGTAAAGCCTACTGGATAACTTCTTTGACATGAGTAACCACCAAATGAGACAATACCAACTTGTAAAAAGTATGGTTGACCATTAGCATTTCTTTTTTTCAATATTAATGGTCCACCGCTATCTCCGCGACATGGACTGGCATTTGGTTTTGTTTCAACACAAATAAGATTTCCAGTAACAATACTTCTAAACATGTAACGACATTGACCATTTGACATGACATTAATAGTTGTGTTTTTCAATACTGGAGAAATTCCTGAAGACCAATCAGAAGCTTTTCCCCAACCACTACAACAATGAAATTGCAAGTTAGCATCTATTACATATAAATCTCAAAGTCATTATAAAAACTTTACCTAACTCGTACTTCATCTCCAACAAAAGTTTTTGAAAGGTAAAATCTATTTGGCATACATAGTGGTTGAATACGTTCTGTAAAATTAATTGGATTGGGTAATCTGATAACAGAAATATCATGACTAATTGTATTTGGATTATAGTCAGGATGTTGAAAAATATTTTTTCTTGTAATATTAAATAACATTCTTCCTGGCTCTTCATCTTCTTTTGCTCTAATATTATGTGCTCCTAAAAGAACTCTAATTGATTTAGCATGTTCTGTACAATGAGCTGCTGTGAGTAAATGCTAAACAGAAACGAAAAGTATTTAGATTAAAAATTTTAACCCAAATGTGATTTACAATTACAAACCTGGTCATCTATCAAACTTGCACCACAAAAACTTCTACCGTCAATTAAGAGAGCTCCCATAAAAGGAAATGCACCCTTTAAGTAGATAAAAAAATACTTTAATATATTTCTCAATAATAAGTTTTAAGTCACCTTTGGTGCTTCTCCTTCACTAATAATAGCATTGTCCAAATCTTGTAGTCTAATTGAATTTTGTGTTGTCTCTTCTGGTCTAATTACTGGTACAATAGTTGCTGATGCCAAGTCTTCTTGCTCGAGTACTACATATATTTACAAATTTTCATGAAATTTAGATATGATTAGAAACAATAAATAGTCATAATTTACTAAGTAATACAAACCTGGTGATTGTCCACATAAGCCAGCTTGAGATACTGTTAGAGAGTAGAAATGTACATATTTAAAATCATGATAAAAACTCAAATTCATACCATCAAGTAATTGTGGCTCATCTTCTTTCTCTAATGCTTCATCAGCAGGTTTAACCAAATAGTAAATTTTTAATCCTCGATAATTGAAAAGTGATGAAGAGTGAAAACGAAGTCCAAGCATGTTTCCTGTTGAAGTAATTGTCATTGGTGTTTTGACATTCATGTCTCCAGCCATTCTATTGTAAATAAAGGCAAGTTATTGACAATCAAAGATAATACTGAATATTTATTACTTGTCAACAGTTGAGAAATTTCCATCTCTTGCGATCATTACATAATCAAAGTATGTAAAGAACCAAGATTGTGTCACCAAATCAAAGATGGTTGCTTCAATTCTAGTATTTTCAGGTCCCTATTATCAATATAAGAAAATCGTAAAATGACTACTAAATGCATCTTCTAATATTGTCTCAACTTGCCTCAATGAGCCATTCACACTGACTCCGAGCAGGATAATTTCTTGGATAGTTCGCTATATTACAACAGTAGAGTATTTAGTTATAAATAAGAAAAGACTAATAATTTGTTTTCATACGTGTTGTAATTTCTCCAGTATCATAAACACTTAAATTGGCAATATGTTGAGTGCAACCTAATGGACATTATAAATAGCCAATGAATTCTACATAAACTTTATTCTTAAACTTACCATTGTAAGCCACAAATTTTCCAGTGAATGGCGTTTGAACATCAATTTTAACAATATCCATTTTTTCTGGAGTTACAACATCTGGAATTTTTAAAGTTGGAAATATGGCTTCAGCATCAACAAATTTTTGAGTAATTTCTCCATATGCATCTTCGAAACCCTCATCATCATCTTGTGCTATAGTCTTAAAAAGAAGTGTATATAATCTCAAGATTTCTGACAACGACAACCTATGAAATTTTTCTAAATATGAAATATGAAACTTACTTCTTGATGAGAAAACCAGAGACAACACAAAAATATTACAATTTTTTTCGCCCACATAATTTTATCAACAATGTTTTTTTTTGTACTTTATGCAAAAGAGATGAAATTGGGAATGTTGTACTAAAGCAATTTCTACTGTAGTATTATTATAAGTATATTAGATTGGTTCATATATCCATTAGCAAAATATAATGAGCAATTTGTTTTCGCAACATTGTCATTTCTCAATAGCATTTGTAAGACTAACGACTTTGGCCAAATGTGAATCTCAAAAGAAACAATGGATTTATTCATTCTCTATTTAATTACATTAGCATATTATCACTTGTGCAGAAATCTACATAACATGTGTAATTTTTTTAGCCTTGAACTTGAATTTCAGATAGAGTTCATATTTTATTAAAAAAAAAAGTTCATTAGACAATGAGGAAAAAAAATTTATTTCACTTGATGATTTTTTTTATTTTGTTTTGACTTTTTTCTTTTGAAACAAAAGCATAAAGTTTCTTCTTCTGATGATAATGGTTCCTCTGCTGGAATTCCCCATTTATTACTCCAATTTGGAAAACAGAGACGTTCAGGTGGTTCAACTTGAGTTGAGTCATCATTTTTATTTGTTGTTGGAACAGAAGCTTCAAATTTTGAAGCAAGTGATGGTAGTCTCCAAATACCTTTCAAGTTTGCTTGACGAAATAAACTTTTTGTTGACATTTCATCATCCCTCAATACTCGATTGTTATTATTATTATTATTATGAACTTCAACTTGCACTTGTTGCAAATTATTATTATTCTCATCTTCTGCAACAATTTCATCTTGTTTTTGAGTTATTTGACTTTTTCTCTGTACACGATTCTTACTCCAGACAAGTTCCAATTTATTCTCATTGAGAATATTATTATTAAAAGTATCATCTTCAATTGCTGTGCTCATTGCAAAAATTTTATTTCTATATTTTGGAAACTTTGTAGGTAGAACTATTATAGTATCATCAATTGCAAATGGTTTTAGTTTAGCTTTCTTGGATAATGGTGGAATGTAAGCTAATGTTGGTTTCAATGGCCATGGAACAAGTTTTGGATTTTCAGGTAAAGGCATTGATGGTGATAAATTGAGTTTTGTATCATCATTATTAATTATTGTATTTGGTGGAGATGAATTATCAAAAAATTGTGTCATTTGAGTTGGTGAGTTATTTGCATTAGAAGCTGTTGAGTCTGGTGTACCATTATCAGAAAGTGATGGAAAACTAACAACAAATGGTTGTTTTTTATTGAGAGCAAGTTTACTTGGTTTCTTATTGTGATGTATTGAAGTCTGAGTTTGAATTTCATTTGTAGTATTATTTTTAACTGATTTTGATCTTTCAATTTTAATTGTCTCTTCGTCTCGTAGTTGTTGTTCATAGTCATTATTACTTTTATTCTCATTTGAATTGCTTTCTACTTCTGCAGGAGGAAATGTTTCATGACTACTTCCTTGCTCTTCCAATTTACCATTAACATAATTATGATAGGCTAAATGTTTAAAAATAAAGGGATTTAGTAAAGTGTCTCCAACTTTAGGATGTCTTCCAAGTATTTCAGCTTTTAATATTTTGATAGTTTTCTCAAAATAGAATTTACACATTATTTCATTTTCTAAAGAAAAAAAAACAACTTTTATTAGAGTCTCATTTGCAAAACTTGTAGTTTTAATTAATAATTTTATTACCCTCATGGGAAAATGGTAGTCCTCTATTAACATGACGTGAATGAAGGAGAGGAAGAATTAGTCGTGGTCTATGACGGGTTAAATTTGATTTCTTTGCTTTAACAAAGTTTCCATTATGGTCCAAATGATAATGTCCACTTCTTCGAAATAGACTTTTTCTATAATTTCCAAGTCCACCACGATTCCATGATTGATGACCACTAACTACAGGTTGTAAACCTCGAGCAATACTTGTAGGACTTTGAGTTCCATCAACAGCAACATTTTTTTTCGTAGCACCTAAGCCAAATTTATATGCAAGGAATTTCTTTGGTTTGGTTTTAATTGGTGATTGTACAAAATATAAAGCAGCTAGAGCAGGATAGAAAATGTGTTCAAAAGCTTGAGCATCACGTCTAACATGTGGAAAACCATCAATTATAAATCCATTTGTTGGTAACTCATCAAACATTATGAATTTTAAGAGATTTAGTATTTTAGGCCGACTCATAATTTCACAAATATGAAATTTTGGTGTTAGATAATCTGTAATTGGTAATGTTAGAGGTGTTGATGGTTGAACTGAATTAAGAGTTGGGATTTTATTACTCAGTTTGCTTAGTCTGTTAATTTGTTGTTGTTTCTGTCTTGAATGAGTTTGAACAATTTTCAATTGGATTTTTTGATTGAGTAATTTTAATGATAGTGTTGTAAGTGAAGGAGAAACTCGAGGTTTAACATTAGAATTGTAATCAAGACTAAATGATGTTGGTGACTTTTCAATAGTAGAAGGTTGATTCTGTTGTTGATTCATTTCAAGTGCATTTTTACTACTCTGTTTACTACTATCTTCATCTTCTTCTTCTTCTTTTGGAATATTTTTAATTTCCAATTTGACTTCTGGTTTAGCTACAATTGGTTCTTCTTCTTCATTATTGTTGTTATTATTTTCACCTTCTTTTTGTGCTGCAGCAGATTTTTTGTTTAGAGTTTTAATAGATTTTGCTCTTTCTTGTTCTGCCTTTTCTATTCTTTGTTGTTGTTTTTTAGCTTCGTTTGTCAACCTTTGTAATTGCTTTAAATATAATTGATCTATCCATTTGTCAATGTAGTCGTCTACATTGATGTATGTGAAATTGAGTGTTTTAGCTAAGCGTTTGCAATATTCTGTAAATTAAATAAATTGGTGTATGTTTTAAACACTCTAGATGGTAATATTTTAAGTTTTATTACTTTGTCGGGCTGTCAAAATTGGAAGAGTAGGAACTCCATAAGCCCAAATTACTGGAAGTTTTAAATTCCTTAGATTTTCTAAAATAGGATCACTTCTGAAGTAATTTCCTTCTCCAAATGTTGTGCTATTGCTATTATTATTTTCATCTAAAGATTGACAAAAATTAAAGTCTATAAAGATCAAGCTGTTATGTAAGTAAATTAGTATGAAATATTACCATAAAATTCTGCTCTTTCATTTGATTTGGCTTCTGTAGCTATTGAGTGCCAATTTGATAAGATATCTTGCATAAAACTTTGTTTCTTTTTAGTCTTATTGCCTCTAATTAGTCTTGATTGAGTAATAACATCAATAGCATTATTGACTCTTGTTTTAATAGCAGCTTGTCTTTTCTGTTGAATTTTATTAGTGCTTAGTCTTGTGCTAAAATTCCAAGGTTTTTTCTCTATATAGACTTTTTTGAATTTTATTGCTTTTGATTCCATTGTCACAAATAATTTTGACTAAAGAAATGTATAATATTTGGGTCCTCTATTTCTTGACCACTTTACCGTGTTCAGTGAACGAAACAGGAAGTTACTATGGAATGTAATGAGATCATATATATGCAAAGAGTTTTTGGAAGTACAAGTTGTATATTTTATTTTTGACTAATAATCTTGTGGAATACAAAAGCAACAATAATATGAATGATTTTTCTAGAAAGGCTTTCCAGTGATTGATGCTATATAGTCCTAAAATTACAAAATAAAATGAATATTTATTTATACATTATATATACCATAATAAATCTTATAAATTTAATTTACCATAAATGCTGTCAGCCTTGTAAATCCAACTGGCATAGCTCTTTCACAAGAGTTTCCTCCAAAGGAAACAATTCCTACTTGCATATAAAATGTTTTGCCTTCATTAGAAGTTTGGCGTAAAAATAATGGACCTCCTGAATCTCCTTTGCATGGGCTGGCTGTTGTTCGAGTTGCAGTACAAATTAAATTACCAGTCACAATACTTCGGAAAACAGATCGACATTGTCTGTTAGGCATGACGAGTATTGTTGTATTTTTAAGTACTGGACTAACAGAATTTGCACCTAAACAAGACAAGAAAATTAAGTACTTGTCTGTATAAATAAATATCACAATTTCTTGTCTCAACTTACGATCGGCTGGCTTTCCCCATCCTGCTACTCTTACAACATCTCCATCAAAAATTTGAGACAAGTAATAACGGTTAGGCAAGCAAATAGGTTGAATAGTTTCTACAACAAGAACAAATTTTAAGGGATATTAATTTAAGTACTTATTACAGCAGAGATATTCTTGTATTCATACTTGTAAACTGGACTTTTTCAGGTAACCTCAATACACTAACATCATGAGAAATTGTATTGCTATTATATTCAGGATGTTGGAAAATTGCTTCTCTTGTGATATTATATTTCTTCGTTCCTTCTGATGGTGTTTTCAAACTATTTGTTCCTAATACAGCAACAATCTTCTTGGCTCCATCGGTACAATGAGCAGCTGTGAGTAAATGCTACAAATTTTGACAGAAAGAAGATGTAAGAAGTACATGTTATTTAATTTAATGAATTTCAATTACTCCATACCTGATCATCTATCAAACTTGCACCACAGAATGATCGATTGTTAATTAAAAGTGCGACCATCCATGGGAAAGCTAAAATCATATTCAATTAATTTATATTACTCTATTAATTCTTCTCTATAATAATAATATTTACCTCCTTCTGGTGCTTCACCAGGGCCAATAATATTTTGATCAAGATCCATTTTTGGTGGCTCAGTATAAGGTTCTCCTGCTCTATCTCCAGGTACAATAAATGATGGTGGCCAATATAAAGCTCTTGTAGTTGAAGTACCCACAGTTCCTTCAGTTGTTGATCCATTTGGATCTGTTACTACAGGAGTATCAGGATTGATTCCAACACCTGGTGGTCTTTCTGTCATTGTATCTTCCTGTTCTAGAATTGCAGACTGACCACAAACTCCTATATAAAACCAAATAAAACATTTATTGACAACATCTCAAATTCTCATTCATATCTCTACTACAAAAAATTTTTACCATCATAAGCAGTTGGGAATCGTCTCTTTTTCTCTTCTTGTGGGACGACAACATATTGAAATTTCATGCCTCTAAAGTTAAATAATTGAGAAGATTGAAATCGAATTCCCATTTTGTTGTCCTCACTATTGATAATCATAGGTGTCTTGCTATTTAAATCCCCTGCCATCCTACACAAAAAGAAATATGATAAAACATCAAACAACCATTAGACCAAATCATTCACATATAGAACTCTTGAAATAGATATCATCTCTCTCTTTCTCTCATATACATAACAATGGAATATATGACGCAAAGAGTCTTAGTCTGAGAAAAGAAACACCAAATTCACATTACCTTTCCATTTTAGTGAAGGTTCCATCTTTAGAAATCATGACAAAGTCAAAATACGTGAACAACCAAGGCTGAGTGTATAAATCAAAGAGCATTCCTTCTATACGAGTTCCTTCGGGACTCTAAATAGATCAAGAGATGAAAAAGAAGAAGAAAAAGGACGTAAGCAACAGAGACAAGAGACAAAAATTTTTCATATGACATTGGGTTTTTTATATTATTTTTTTACCTCTAAGTACCATTCGCATTGCTAGATAATCAAAATAATCAGAATTTAATTTTGATTACATTTCATAAGAAATAGTTAAAAATAATAACCTGTCTTGCTGGATAATTTCTTGGATAATTTGGTGTTTTGATTGTTCCAAAGTCGCCTAATTTTAAATCAGTTTTCCTTTCACTACAACCAGAATATGGACTAAATGTTCCATTATAGTAAATAGTCTCAAATTTAGAATTCCTCTCAGCTTCTGATGGTGGTGGAATAACATCAGGAATTTTAATTGTTGGATAAATTGGTTTTGCTTCTAGTAATTGTTCAAATATATCAGCTCCCTATATAAAATATAAAGTTTAAAGAAAAGATATATTAAAAAAATATTCTTAATAATCAATTTTTACATGTGCCAAATGTCCTAGAAGAGCAATACTGATAAGAAATTTATATAACATAATTAATAGTCTATCTTTTTTTCTGCCACAAGTCTCTATTATGTCAAATGATTTAGCCAACTGGGAGAGTATTAATGGAAATTATGAGAATTTATAGACATCAGGTAAATAACCTTTTTCTTCTCCATGAGTTAAGCACAAGAGTTCATAATGAGTTGGAAGTGGAACACAAATCTGTTGCTGTTGTCGGCGTTTATTGCACATAGTTATCTCTATCTCTTCACACTCTGCTCCACAGGTAGAAAGTTTGCCTTCAAAAAAACACAATATGTTGAAATATTACTTCTGCTGGAGAAATATGGAAATCTTTTCTATTCTCTTGCGTAGTTACAAAATATTACAATACAATGCCCCAAAATATTACGTTATCATCATCAATATATTAGCCAATGTGCATTAATTAAATCTATTGTTGAATGAAACATAATATTTTTATTATATTGCTACTGGACCTATTTCTAATAACATCGTAGTAGATTGAGTTTTTTCTAATACAGTAGTAGAAGACGTAATTTTGATTTGTCATATTGCCAACATATAGAGTCATATATGAATTTTATTGAAATGAATTTACAATAAAAAAAGAAAGCTTAGACAGAATTATAATAAGACACAATGTTGCATACATATGCATTATGCACTGCAAAAAGAATGCTAAGTGTTCAATTGTCACATTTGACTTTGAATTGGAAAGTATTTATGAATCAACTATTAAAAAACTTATTTTATTTTATACCTTGCCTTTCTAAAAGCTTTACATTTGTAATGTTGGGTTAGGTCTGTCTGTCGTTTGTCAAGTTGAGACATTTAAAGTTTTTAAAAACTTCTTCTGGTTTACATTATTATAACTTGACATATTGTGAGAGCACGAATTTAAGAAACGTTAGCCATATACAAATATTAGTATCATTGCCATCATCATATTGACAAATAACAAAACTTTTGTTACAAAAGGTAATAATAATACATTATAGAAAAAATCCGCTATTCTAACTGACGAGAAAGAAGAGAGATGTGATAATCTTTTTCTAAAACAGTTTTTTTGTTGAGTACAATCTGAACATATAGCATCTGCTTATTATTTCATAGAAGATCTCTTCATTGTATCTAATCTGTTTGTTATGTATTTTGTATTCATCACTCATCTCATATAGGATTAGATCTTCTCGCAAATAGCAACAGCAGCTGTCAACAAATTCTCTCTGTGTCGGTCACTCAATACAATTCTCTTACTTACTGACTGAGATTTGAGCTATACAGAAAAGAGATGATGATGATGTGTCAAAAGTGGGTCGTTGCTAAAAGTCAAATAATTTTACTGTTGCTCCTTCTACTCATCCTAATAATGCTGCAATTTGACTCTACTTTGGCCACTTGTACTCGTTGTGCTGCCTCTTTTACAAAAGAATGTTGCCTATTTAAAGTTTCTAAAGGGAAGTTTGGTGTTTGTTGCGAGTAAGAAGAAAATGAATGAAAAAGAAATATACGTAGTATAATATGCTTTATGATATATATATACCTATTTCTATTGGAATTTTTCAGATATCCGCCTGTTGTCTCAGATGACAAATGAACAATAATAACAACAACAAATTTATATATATAAGAAGAGAAAAAAATGTATTTTTTTATTTATTACATTAAAAGGTCACATCATAATCCAGCATATATACATATATATTGTTTTGAACGTAATTTATTGAATAAAGTTTTTCAAGTGAATGCCTATTGTCTATATACTATATATTGTTTTTTGAACGATTAATATAACATTATATAGATATATATAAGACATTATGAAACATTTTTCTATTAATTACAAGAGGATATAGATAGATAGATTGATGTGTAGCTATAATAAGATGATCTACGTGCGATGCTATAGTGGTGCTAATAGTGTTGTAGTTCTAAGAAGATTATTGATATAATTATGTATATAGAGAGGATGACGACATTATATATAGATAAATTTTGTTGTTTTTTTATTACTATTCAATACACACTATAGTCTACTGGAGTCTATATAGTTGAAAGAGAACAAATCATGCAATAAGAGGAAATATTAGAGGTATAGTACATTCCAAGTGTGATTAATATTGATGATGTCTTTAGGTTTAAATAACATGTATATATAGTCAAAAGGTTTTTTCACTTATTCTTTTTCTATGTAGCTTTCATTGTAGTTTGGAGGTGTAAGAGAGTGAGTGCAATTCAGAATTATTTTTAATCTTATCCACTTACAACAATAATTATAATATATTAGTAGTACATCACATATAATGAAATCACCGAGCTTAGATATATTATGACAACATTACAGATATGTTTGCTAGTAACTAAAAATAATTTTTTCTATATATACTAAAAATTAAATTTTAAATGTAATAATTTAGTAATCTCCATTAACTAATGGAGGTAATCCTTCCATTATTACTAATGGCTCATCAACGGCTGTTGAACTTCTACCTTTTTGCAAAGCAGCTGCCCTATGAAGAATAGCATTTAGCAAAAATGGTTCAACTTGACTTTGATCCAGTTGTTGTTGATGATGATGATGTTGTTGGTACTTTAAATTTTTTCTTGAAGTATTTGCTGTGTCAGTAGGAGAAGCAGATGACTGTTGTAATGATGATGATGATGATGACAGTGGTGGTGGTAGATTCGCTTCGTCACGACAAGTGTCATCCACTGTACACGTCTCTGTTGTTTAGAATTAACCGAATCATCACGTGCATGAGAAAAAATAGCAGTGGTAACTTTTTTCATAGAGCACATACATTTTTTTCATCATCATATGTTAGTATAAACTTGATTTTTTGTACTACCCTGAACTATATTTTGCAATTTAGTTTTTTTTGCATCTGTCTCATTTCTGCTTCCTTTTGTGGTTTGGTAAATTGCATTTTTCTAAAAGTACATGACTAAGAGACTCTTGCTCTAAAAAGTAATATTGGGGTTAAATGCAATATAAAATTGCATCCTGATTTAGATTTAGAATGAATGAACATTTTGTCAGTTGGCTATTATTTTAGTTTTGACAGTATCTCATTTTTGACTCATTCTTTTAGTCTAGTTTAACTTTAGCACGTACTTCCTTTATAAGGTCAGCAAGTAAAGCTAAAGACACTTTTTTCTTATTGTCTCACTTATTGAGACTTGTGAAAGTATAATTATAAGAGACGTGCAATAATGTACAATATGCCTTTTAAAAACTAATCAATTTTCGTAATTAGAAATGAAAGATTTATTACCTGTACTACAGCAAACACCTTCAGATGCACATTGCCCATTAATTGAGTCAGTATTTCCACCACAAGTAGCTCCAGGATTTCGACATGGTGTCAAGAACCGATTCTCAAATTGACAAGAAAGCGTTTCTGGTGTAGAGAACAAGCAACCCAATTTTGAACAACAAATTTGTGGTCCATAACATCTTCCACCAAGTCCAGGTGGGCCACATTGTTCACACTAAACAAACAAATTATTTTAAAAATTAGAATACAACTACAGATAGCCAGAAACATTGAAAAGGAAATTAAGTGAAATGGTACTTGTCTGATTTTGTTATCATTTCCAGATCTTTTTCCTCCTGTATTAAAATATCTGTTGAGACATACTTATCTAGATTTTAATTAGCTTTTTCTTACCAGGTGGACAATTTGTTATAAAACAGGCATAAACTGCAGAACAAGTTAGAATAAGCAGTGAAAAGGTAAGCGTGCTAGCACTGCAAGGACTCATTGTAAAATAACACTTGCACGCTTTTGAACTTATAAAAATTTGAAACTTTTGGTTACTTCCTTCTTACTGTATATGCGTATGCAAATTTCCTGATTGGATTTCTCAAGAGGTTCACGACATTTATTTCTTGAAACGCAACAAGTATATTTTATTAATGGGGTAATGTGAACTATATGTCTTCTCCAAGCTCTTATATATCTAACCCTGAAAGCAAAAAAAAAACTGTTGCTTTAGTGGAAGGGTTAAGAATGAGACTACTCATTCTTATTGTAACTCTGGAGTTTATGTACACTTTCTTTGCTTTCTTAGTAGATTCACTTGTCGGGTGTTTCTTTCCTGTAACAGGAATCCTGTTTACTCCTTCTCATCTTTTAATACTCTCTCTAAGATGATATACAAAAGTCAACTTTCATCTCATGTCGTCGGTCTATAGCATTATTTTTGCTATATGTCACACTGATTGTGACTGAGTCAATATATATTGAGACATACGTGTTTCTTCTAGTATCCTTGCGTCATTTCATTTGTTGTCCTATTGAAATATAAATCCAGTTCCATAATACAACTGTAGTGTACCACCTACACTATATTTTGAATACTGTACATACAATGGAATAAAAAGAAGAATAATCATATGATGCACATACTTGAGTTGTGATAATATAAATTGTAACATGCTATACCTTTTTACAATGCCTTTATACAAGGTTATCTATCATATCTTTAATATAGATAAGTATATTAATAATGTTTTTTCTGTTTTATATTATCATACCTATAATAATTACTAATTGAAATCAATGGGAAGTAGGAAAGGTCATGTAATGAGTGAATATTTTAGATTTTTCAAGTGTATAGCACTATATTTTCTTGTACCTCATAATGAATTTCTCATGCCTTACTATATAAGACAATAAATGTCCTTATGTATAATGCATTTTGGACTTGCGTCATATAAATGAAATGATTAATTTTAACCGGATTAAAGAAGCTTCTCAATTTTAAAGGGTTTTACAAGAATCTCAAATATTTTTGTTATTACTTTTGCACCAGTGGTCATCATTTTGATATTTGAAGAAATGGTCTGTTGATAATCTTCTGACAGAGGATAGAAGCTCATAAAATTTTTCATTTGAACAAAAACGATGTTTAGGGGAGACAGATGATATATAATTTGTTGTTGGTTAAAAAAACATTTTACTTTCCTGAATCTTGTGACTACAGCTAGTTATTCCTCTTGTTCAATTTGAGCTGTTCAACACGCTTCTTGACTTTTACAGCCACGTCTATTTAGATATACCTGTGCAAAAGAATTTTCATTGAAAAGATATTTTATTAGCTAGCAGTATTTTCACAACTCAACAACTTCTTCTTGAGCACTCGGCATGCGTATCATATTTAAATGCTGCAATTGAAATCTAAATAATATCCTCTCATCTCTTATTGTATTTTCAGTTGAGAGCTTTTCATGACTTTTTCTCAAAATGATATTATGACAGCTTTGCCTTTTCTGTTGTCCATTTAGTTTTGGTTAGCTTAAAGATTCTTCATCTGAAAATTTTTATATACTCATATTTTCCTCAGAAGTTGAGTTTATTTTGATGTGTTCTTCAATATATATACAACTGTCTTAAGAGAAGCAATATATAAGAACAACAGTTTGATTTTTTCTAAACTTGTTGTTTCTAGTAAACCGAATGGACAGGCAATATGTAATTAAATTGAGTCATCGTTCAGAAAGTTTTTGCACGCGCTATGTTCCTAGATAAATACGATACTTTACTGTTTGTTGCTTGTCATTTTTATTAAAAGAAATGAAAAATTCCTTCAACTTCAATTATTATATATTTTTAATGAAGACTCTATCTAATGAATCTAATGAACCCTCACTTTCAGTTATTGCTTGTGCATTGTGCTTCAAATTTCTGTATTATGTTGTTTCTTCTTCTCTCACCTTTTTCAATTAGATCTGTACTACTATATTGCACTCTGAGAGAACTAACAAAATTTCTCTGTGTGAATTATATATATTTGCATAATGAAAGTAGGAGCAAAATGCATAGTAATAAAATGTCCTAAATAACGTTTTTTTCTTGATATAATAACAATAGGACGATGAGCTGAGACGAAGTGAGAAGAAACATGAGAGTTATGAGCCGGAAGGTATAGTTATGTTACAACAATGTATCGCACGAGAGCTGAAGAAATGATGATGGTGTTATGATGCTATTACATGCAAAACAAAATATATATAATTTTTTGCTACTACATCCGCAGGAACGTTGGTTTGCTTCTATTGAATTCTCATTTTGTTGAAACTGTTTTCTTTTTCTTTTGAAAACGTGTAACATTATACATATATATATATATATATATATATATATATTACTCATATGAGGTAATGAGAGTAAATAATAAATATGTGTCACCTACAACTAGAAAAATGAGCAATGGGCAAATAGCATTGATTTATACTTTATGCTCTGGGGTATCATGAGATCACCGACAACAATGAAACAGTTGATTTTGTTTTGTTGTGTTGTCATTTGTTTGTAATAATATGAAATGACTGACAAAAGATGCATCTTCATCTTGAAAAAAATTGTAGTTAGTTGTATTGTAATAAAGTGGACAAATAAATAAATGCATGACGAATCAGAAAAGTAGGCCAAGTTGGTTACAAATATGATTTATTTTACTTTTTGCATTTCTTTTCATTTTTCTCGTTCTTCTTTACCTTCTCTCAACTTGTTATAGTATAATGTGGATTCAATTTCAGTACATTTTAATTTTCTTTAGTGTAAGTAGATCTATCTGAGATTAAAAGTATGAGGATTATTAACATAAGATAAAAAGCCTTTTTATAAAGAATCATAAACATGTTGATAATTAGTAAGAAGGACACTCGCTTTTCTATGTGAGAAGCGACAAAACAAAATGTATAATAACTTTTAGGTTAGTTTGATGATAAAGAATTTTTAACGGTTGATGAACTACTACTACCTACACTCTTTTAGTAGTAGGATTATCTCAAGGAAGCTCTGTTTCTGAGTAAATAAGGTACTTTATAGATATATAGCAATATATTCTAACCACGTCGTAATTAGGTATTACCATACTTATACATCAGTAAATTGGATTAGTGTGGTTGTAAAAAGAATTAAGGTTAGTCAAAGGGAAAGCCACACACACAAATATACTACAACAGCATGTGCACGTTTATAAAAGAGATTAAGTTGGATGAGAGATGACACGTGTAATTAACATTGAAATTTTTCATTATAGTGCAGTTTTTTGAGTCCTTCTTTTGTACAATAGTTTGTAGAGAGACAATGTATAGGAAGTTAAGATAGAGAAGAATTAGTTCACAGTATCTGTATATAATCTGATAATTTATAAAAAGTTAATTAATTTGTCTCATCATCATCGTCTTTCTTAAAATTTGCATTGCTTTTTAGAGCTGAAGCCTCACTGGCACACAAGTTAGTCTGTTGACCCTTAAATTAGGATTAATTTCCAAATTTTTAAAAAGGTCAACTAGAAAACATAAAATGTTTTGTTTCATATAGCCATGAATGTAGAGAAAGTCTGTAACACACAAATGGTATATAGACTCAGGAAATAAATCTTCACATAATTTTTGAACGATAGAGTGATTAGATATGGAATCATAAATTGTGAGAGTTTCTCCTGGTTCTGTTAATAAAGAAGGTGAAAATAGGTTTTTATTTTATAATCTACATAATATAAACATTGAAAGAGAGAAACAAACTTTTAGATAATCTCACCTGGCACAGAAATATCTCCGATAGCTATATCATTTGAGCAGTAAATGGCAAAGAGTGAACAAATTCCAATTCCATCACATAGATCTCGAATCTCTGCTATTTTCGGTATGTGAAGCCAACGTTGAACACGAGATGAAGCCTGAAAAAGAAAATTTCATAGACACACATGATAAACAACAATAATATCTCATCTATTGTTCCTCTGAATCATCTTCTTTAGAATTGATGCTCTCTTCTTTCATCGTAATTCGTAATGGGATGTCGTCGTGATAAACCACACGATAATTTACATAGTACACTGCACTTCTTTCAATAATCATTTCTATTGAAAGAATTTATATTGCTATATATATATAAACTTTGTAAAACTGAAGAAGAAAGCGTTTCTAATCCTGTTAACTATAAAGGCTCAAGTCACTCTATGAACACATGTACGATGATAATTTACTTTTTTATATGAGAACTTATTGATTTTTATGCAGTTAATAATAGTTGAATTGTCTTACCATTTTTTGACTTTTATTGGATACAATATATGATTTAAGTGTTAGCATAGCTGCATTTATCCAAGCTACAACTAACTCTTCTGACGTAAGATTATCTATAAAAAACAAAACATTTGAACATTTCAATGTAACTCATTTCATATGACATTTACGTAGAATAATTTAATATCAAAATATAAGTCACCTGGATCAATTGTACAACTGAAACTATGCAATGTTGCAAGGATTCTTTCTCTTTCTAAAATTTCTTTAGCATAGAGCCCCATTATTGCTTCTATCATAGCTACATGTGCTGCCTAAAAATAAATACCAGTGAAAATAAAAATCATTGAATAATTTATTGCTACCCTTGAAACACTTTCTTACAATTCTTAGTGGTTTCTTCTGTTTCAAAGTTCCTTCAGTCAATTTCATATCAGATGGATGTGCAACATAGATTCCACTTCGAGATAAGATTTTGATGATTTCCCAGTGAGACAGTGCAGCTTTACCTTGTTGTTGTTGTTGCTGTTGCGTAGTAGTATTAGAAGTTCCATTAGTTTGCTGTTGATACAAACTGTCCAAAGCTAGAGAGTACAATTTTCCAGAAGAGAGTCCTTTGATCACATCCTCCTTCAGTCTATTTCTTGTTGGTTTTCCCTATTACGTTTGAGACAATACAAACAAACCATAAATTTCCATATGTACCTACACTTTCCTTCTCTACCAACTCAAAAAAAAGTCTCAAGGTTCTACATTTAAGCATCTAGCAACACTCCAAATTTCTTGAGAGATTTTTTTTTATAAAAAAAAAAACTTTTTTAAGAAACTCTATACCTTTTTAGCTTCTTTGAAGGGATCTTCAATTGCATCTTTAGGTAAATGAGCACAAGCCTTTGTTATCAACCAACGAATACTTGCTTGTTTCTTTGCCTGGAATCAAAACATAACAATATCTTTTTAGCACTAACACTGAACTAGAGTGTTTACGTGATACTTTGCACGAAAAGAGAGAATCATTTCTAAAAGAGAGTAAGGAATACATACTTCTGAAGAAAAAATGAAGAATGAAACTCTGTCTTACATGACGTACTACCGTGAAAACGTATTGATTTCAATGTAGTTCCGTAATAACTTCTTGGAAACTTGGAAGAAAACAAGTTGCTATATACTCTATCTATGCTCATCATGAAAGCATTGCTGTGTCATGCATAATATATGACCGATGATTTATTCACAAATGCAAAAAAAATATGTCACACTTGTGAAATTAACCTGTTGGTCATTAGAATTCGTGTTGTAGGCTATGGATGAGTGACAGTTATCATAGTTTATCATGTGGAACCACTATATTGCGGCAAGTGTATTTCTTTCCAGCTCAATTGGCTCAACTTTTTTTAAGACTATAATAATTCATGGCACAGAGATACTGTTGTTTTTCTAACTAACTGTACTACTATAGATGCGTTGCAAACAACAATAACAGTATATACTTATATACAACACCTACTCTCTCATCATCATCAAGAATGTAGATATTAATATCTGTAGTATATGATACGCTTTTCTTAGTATTCTATTTAAATAATACATAATGTCCTTGTCTTGAGTTGAGTGACCAGAAAGAAGTAAAAGAATTTATGAATGAAGTGAAGGAAGAGAAAGAAGAAGTTGTATGTATAATCATGAAAAGTTGTTGTAGCTTACCTCCCACCTGTAATAATAAATTATATATCTTATTATTATGAAATTAATGTTGTGTTTATAATTGTAGTAAAACTAACCAAGGTGCAGAAAACTCTTTATGTCTTCTATTTAACCAAATAAACATTCTTTTAGTTCTGTCCACTGTTCTGTTTGGATCTTTTGAATTTCTTTTCGACTCAATCAACTCATTCCAACATGTCCAACACTCTTCGTTAGCTTTAAATAAATCTTTATTTCCACTCTTGAGATTTTGAGAGCACAAACTTTCCAAGTCACTCCAACCCATTGTTGCATCTGCAGCTCCAGATAAATAGCATTTTGGATGCCAACCTGGGTGCTCTGATTTGTTTTTATGATGCTTATGATTATGATGATGTTTTTTTCTTATTAATTGTCCAGACTCTGTTTCATCTTCATATTCATCTAATTCTTCGTCTTCTCCATTTTCTTTTGGCTGATGAGAATTAGTTGGATTAACAGTGCCTATCAAACTTGGATAATTTTCTTCACCTTCTTCAATAGTGAAAAGTGCATTAGCATCAACAGTTGTTGCTTGAGAAAATGTTCCAGGTGCTTTTCTTGCCAAGTGTCTGAGTAAAGCTGTTTTATTTGTCTTTGACAATTTGTTTCTATTTACATTTTGTTGATATTGAATATGATGTTGAATTGGCTGCTGTTGAGATTGAGTTTTATTAGTAGTATCATCATCTCTGATAGCTAACTCATCACATCCTTCACATTCACAAAATTCTAATACTAGTGGAGCTTGCTTTTTACTTAGGCTACTTTTTGAACCTTTGGATGATGATTTAGATTTTTTTAATGAACCAGTCTTACTAGAACGAACACTACGTCGAAATC
>VCNE01007647.1:0-18469 GCA_009869805.1 Oncopodura yosiiana
GGCTGAAGCTTGTTAAGTGAGCCATTGGGCCTCCACCGAAATGCCAATGGGAAAAGATGATAGGCTCAACGTCTCTTCCTCACCACTCCAACAATCCTTCTCAATTCCACCAAAGAGAAGCCATTTCCCTTATCCGCTCACTTCTGGTCCAACTCTCTTTTTTCTCTTTAAAGGCGTTTCGGTACAGGGACAATGGCTCACTTAATAAGCTTTAGACTCATCTGAAGCTACATTGGGCAAAAAAGTCTGACGTGACACCAAAGTGAACTACGTCTTGTTGTCATTAGGTATTATGCAGCTTTATGTGGCCACTTTCAAATCGTCAAGTACCTTCTAAACAACGGTGCTACTTGTGATGCAGAGACATTCGAAGGAGAAAGAGCAATTTATGGAGCTCTCAATAATCATATTAGATCATACTTGAAGAGATACAAAGTTGTACCTGCTCATACTAAAAGGAAAGATGATTTTGAAGATTTTTGTGATAGGTAAAAAAATATTTTAGCAGTTGATGGCATTTCGCAAATGTTAATTAATTAATTTTATTCATTTATAGACTTGCAAGAGATAGACAATTGAGTGATATTGAGTTCACATTCCAAAACCAGACTTTTAATGTACATAAATGTATTTTACTGGCTCGATGCCCATATTTTTGTGGACATCTATCACTGTTCAAAGATTATCTGCCGGTATACTCTAATTATTTATATAAAAAAGAGTTTCTCATAATGTGAAATTAATCTAACTTTTATCTTAGGAAGCCTCAACACCAAGTTCAGTTGCTCAAAGTTTATTTCAATACATGTATACTGGTCGTATGAAATATTTACAAAATGAGCTTGAGCGAATAAAAGAATTTGCTGCAGACTCCGGAATGATTCATTTGTTGGATTACATTAGAAATGGTTCTTCTACTTGTGTTCTAAGTCAGTGTGATGATTTGTATTTCCCTATTACAATTTCCTATAATGTGTTGTTTGTAAAATAATTTTTTAATCTTCCAGGTGGTGGTAAAGTGAGCTGTATAAAAGAATCTGATCAAAATACTAAAAAATGTTTACAATCGGATTTTAAGCAAATGTTTACATCGAATGTTTCTTCATATGATATTCGTGTGATGGTTCAAGACACTCCATTTTATTGCCATAAAGTAATTGATATTAATTTTTTTGTTGATACTAAATATATAATTAAGTGGCTTTCGATTTTCAGGTATTTTTGATTTTAAGAAGTACCTACTTTGAAACTCTTTTAAAGGACCATTTTTCTGAAATCCTGGAGAGTGAAGACCAAAAAGTTCCAACATTGAAACTCAGTGGATTTACACCAGCTATTTTTAGTTGCATCCTTGAATATATTTACTGTAGTGAACCAACTGTAAGATAATTATTTATTTTCCATTTCATTAGAAATAATTTTTTAAAAATTATTTACTACAGCTTACTGAAGAAAATGTGATGGATGTCATGCAAGCATCAGACATGTGTCTAATGCCCGGTCTTATGAAATGCTGTGGAAAATTCTTGTCAACAAGACTAACAATTGAAAATGTCACTGGCATCCTGCAACTCTCTCGCTTGTACAATATGCCTTTTTTGGAGCATGCATGTACAGAATTTATGGCTCATCATATTACACAGGTACTAACATTCTAACATTAATATTTTAATTAACAATCTTCCCATTTCTTATTCTCTCTTTAAATCTTTTAGATGGTGGAGCTAGAAGAATTTAAAAAACTTGTGATAGCAGATGCTCAAGAAGTGAAAGGACGTCAAGCAGTGGATTCCATTCAGCTCATTGATGACATTCGTTATCACATTTGGTCTGATTCTGAAACATCGGGTAAAATTAGTGAGGCTTATGAAACATTGGATGTTATTGAAAAATTGTTGTCACAATTACAATTGGAAGCTTAATCTTTTTTGCAATGGAGGAGCAATAAAACTTATTTTCTATATTACGTAACAACATCTTTTATGCATTATACTCTCATTACATAATTAATATAAAGTCACATTTACAATTTATCAACCCAACAAACGCTGAATAGCCAGCTTAGAGGCTTCATGACTTTTTTTTTACCAATGTGATATGAGATGAGTCTGAAGCATGTTAAGTGAGCCATTGGGTCTCCACCGAAATGCCAATGGAAAAAGATGATAGGCTCAACGTCTCTTCCTCACAACTCCAACAATCCTCCTCAATTCCACCAAAGAGAAGTCATTTCCCTTATCCACTCACTTCTGGCCCAACTCTCTTTTTTCTCCAGTGGCGTTTCGGCTCAGGGCCAATGGCTCACTTAACAAGCTTTAGACTCATCTGAAGCTACATTGGGCTCAAAGTCATAAAGTCTCATAAGGTAGCTTGCCACTATTGCACTATTCAGTGCATATTGGGAACTATCTTTTATACTCTTGTACTATATCTATAAGCAGAGAGCTGTTCTGGACTATGAACTTGAATTAATTGATTAGCCTATGTTTTAATATGCACATGTATGTGTGGTAATGGTACAAGGCCATTTAGTAGCTCAGTAGCTGTTCTGGAGTCAAGTTCAATTTGTACTTCTCTCTCTTTCTCTCTCTGTACAAATTTTTGTTCCATCTTAATAATGCAGTTACCAAGTGTCGCTAATTGGATTATTGAATATGTGATAATTCACTATCGATGGGTCTTCGTCTGTTTCTTCTTACTACCCTTGTCACTAGTTTATGATGTGTACTACTATGTTCGAACATGGATTGTCTTTCAATTGGCTACAGCTCCAAAATTTCATGACCAGAAAGTATTGAATGTTCAAAAGCAGGTAAAGAATTTTTTTTCATGAATATGTAATTTTTTTAAGAGATAGACGCTTTAGATAGAATTAACAATTTGACTTATGATTTTTTTTGTACACCTGTTCGTTACACTTGACTCTCTCTTGAGAGTTTTTAACATGAGATAAGAGATAAGAGTCAGGAATAAAACTGTCGCAATTCTCATGTGATTTCTGACATGATAATAAATCCATTTTAAGTCTAGTACTTTGTAATTAAATGATGTCCGGGTCACTAACATATAAGCTAATTAAATACATGACGTAATTTTTTCTCTAGGTAAAAGACTGGATAGCCAATGGAAGACATAAACAAATGTGTACAGCGCGTCCTGGATGGCAAACAATTTGCTTTCGTCAACCAAAGTATAAGAAAACACTTCATAATGTCAATGTCAATTTAGTTGACATTGTTGACATTGATGCTGAGAAAGGTGTTGTGAAAGTAGAGCCATTGGTCTCTATGGGTCAATTGAGTGCTACGCTAGAGAAATTGGGTTGGGCTATAGCTGTTCTTCCGGAATTAGATGATCTAACTGTTGGTAATGTATAGCTTTGATATAATTAAGTCATATATATATATTAATTGAGTTAAAAATATTTTTTTTAATTACAGGTGGACTTGTAATGGGAACTGGGATAGAGACCTCGTCGCATAAATATGGATTGTTTCAGAATATTTGTCGCTCTTTTGAATTGGTTTTGGCTGATGGGCAAATTGTTAAATGCTCAAAGGTAAAAAATGATGATGATGATATTATATGTAAATATATTTTAATATATGATGAATTTTTTTAGGATGAGAATCCTGATTTATTTCATGCTGTGCCATGGTCTTATGGAACATTAGGATTTTTGACACTTGTAGAAATTGAGATTATTCCTGCAAATAGGTAATTAAAGCTTTGATAATATAACTTATCTATATAAAAAATTAAATAATTAATTATGATAGATTCGTCAAATTGGAATATTACCCAGTACATTCTTTGGACCATGCAATGTCTGTATTTGAAGAGCAAACTCTAAAAACTGAAGATAATCAATTTGTTGAAGGAATCATGTTTAATAGAGAACAAGGTGTAATTATGACAGGGAATATGGTGACGTCAGCAGATCCTAAGAAAGTAATTACTATATTATATTTTTATTTTGCAATGCTGTTTAATTTTTCATATGATTTTAATTTTTAGTTAAACAGAATTGGCATGTGGCATAAACCTTGGTTTTTTAAACATGTGGAAACTTATTTAAGAACTGGACCAGGTGTCGAGTATATTCCAATGTAATACACAATAATTTAATTCAACGAATAATTATTAATTATTTTAAAAACTAACTCATTTAATTTTTGTATACTTTATAGCCGTGACTACTACCATAGACATTCACGCAGTATATTTTGGGAAATTCAAGACATTATTCCATTTGGAAACAATTATTTCTTCCGTTATTTAATGGGTTGGATGATTCCTCCAAAAGTTTCATTACTTAAATTAACTCAACCACAAGCTGTGAAGAAATTGTATGAAACGTCACATATGATACAAGATATGCTCGTCCCACTAACTCATTTACGATCTTCAATTGTTACACTTTGATAAAGAGACTCAGGTTAACTAAAACTACTGTATCATATATTGATATTCTTAATAATCTTAATATTAAAAAATATTATTTTCTCTCTATAGATATATCCTCTATGGCTATGTCCTTTTAAACTTTTCAATGAGCCAGGAATGCTTCATCCAGTTGGAGAGAGTGATGAAATGTATGTTGACATTGGAGCTTATGGTGTTCCTAAATCACATCATTATAAAGCGGAAGAAACGACAAGAAAGTTGGAAGCATTCGTCAGAAATATTCATGGGTATTTACAATTTTACTTAATTTGTCTTAAGAAATGTTGAATTCTAAATCCTGAATATTTTTGACCTCTCTAGATTCCAAATGCTCTATGCAGACACATATATGAGCAAAGAAGAATTTCGTAAAATGTTTGACCATACTCTATATGACAAAGTTCGAAAGAAGTATCAATGTGAATTAGCTTTTCCAGAAGTTTATGACAAAGTTTCTAGACATGCTCGCTCATAATTTAACCAGAGTAAAATAATATTTAAAAAAGTGGATCATTTACATAGTACACTAACTATACAAATCATAATGTGATATAATATATATATAAATAAATATATTTTGGCAACGCAATGTAGAAGAGAGAGATATAATTTGAAGAATAAATTTTTAATTTTCACTGCATATATGGAATTTCAGACTCTGTGATATATATATATATACTAAAACTAACAATCCATTTTTTTTGAACACCACAGGCTACATTATTATTTTTTTTTGATATAACTAAATATATATTGATATTATTTCACTTTTACTACAATTGATAGAATGTTTTTAATTTTAATTTGTATTCTATTTTTTTGAGAGAGTTTTTCGACTCACATAACGAAGAATTGACTTTATGGGTTTGTTGTAAATTTATTTGGCTTTTCCTTGAGCTGCAACAGCTTCCATAGCTTTCTTCACAGTTTCTTCATCACCAAGAAATTGCATTGACTTGACAGGTTTTAATGCAGCATCCAACTCATAAACAAATGGGATTCCTGTTGGTAGATTCAGAGCCATTATAGCTTCATCACTCATCTCATCCAAATGTTTCACAACTCCACGTAAACTATTTCCATGAGCAGCAATTAGAATACGTTTTCCAGCTTTGATCTGAGGAACAATAACATCATTCCAATATGGGAGAGTGCGCTCAATTGTTAATTTGAGTGATTCAAACATTGGAAATTCTTCAGGCTTTGGACCATCAGCATATCTTGGATCTTCAACAATTACTTTATAGTATGGATTTGTGTCATCCATTGCTGGTGGTGGTGTATCAAAAGATCTTCGCCAGATTTGAACTTGTTCTTCTCCATATTTTGCTGCTGTTTCAGCTTTATTAAGTCCTGTCAAACCACCATAATGACGCTCATTTAATCTCCATGTTTTCTCAACTTGAAGATCTTTTTGACCAATTTGATCCAAGATTGTTTCCAAAGTTTTTTGTGCACGAGTCAATACTGATGTATGAGCTACATCAAATTGGTAGTTGGTGTCCTTTAAAGCTTTTCCTGCTGCAAGAGCTTCTTCCATTCCTACAATGATATAAATAAAATTAATAATAAAAGATTCATTAGTGGTTTAGATTTCATTTGACTTTTGACCCAATGTAGCTTCAGATGAGTCTAAAGCTTGTTAAGTGAGCCATTGGCCCTGTACCGAAATGCCACTGAGAAAAAAAGAGAGTTGGACCAGAAGTGAGCGGATAAGGGAAATGGTTTCTCTTTGGTGGAATTGAGGAGGATTGTTGGAGTGGTGAGGAAGAGACGTTGAGCCTATCATCTTCTCCCATTGGCATTTCGGTGGAGGCCCAATGGCTCACTTAACAAGCTTCAGCCTCATCTTATACTACATTGGGCTCAAAGTCATTTTTCATTTTTATAAAGTTTATTATACCTTTAGCACTCAGACCAGCATCATACCATCCACAAAATAAATTCTTTTGATTCCATTCACTTTCTCCATGACGAACCATAACAATTTTATAAGTGGCCATAATGACTTATTTTCTATTTCCTCTCTCTCTCTCTCAAAATTCTCCAACAAAATGACTGCTGATGATTATTATATACCTGAAATATTGTAAGAAACAGAAAAATATGTTAATTTCAGAATCCCAAAGTCAATTATTAGTACACACGACAGCTGATAATAGCCGAATGCTATGTCATATGTAACTGACTATAGATTATGGATCGAACCGATTCGAGAAGAAGAGTCACTGTCATGTCATTTCACACACATGCGGAAATTGAAAATAACATAGTGACATTTCTTCAACAACACAATTAACTAATGACCAACCTATCATACAAGTCACTACCAAAAAAATTACTTATTAATTAAGAATTCTACTCACCAACCGGCTTTTAAATCCCAACAAGAATTGAAGAAGAAATGTCACAATAAATCAGCTTGCAACAGAAATTCAACCTTGAAATGACTGACCACGTGCTCCTCTCATGCAAACATTACTTTTTTTATGTCCAATGTGAGAATATGACACAATCATGACCTACTCATGAAAAAAATGTGTCATCAAATCATTGTTATTCTTTTTACTAATTGTCAACATTCACACATTATTTTGAAATGACATGAACCAATTTTCTCAACGCTGCTCTAGTGCAAAATGCGCATGACTTTTTTTACCATAAATAATAATACCGTTTAGAGGAACACATGTTCTCTTTTTTTGTTGGTAGATAAATATTTTTTATAATTCCAATTTTTAATTAATAATTGAATAATGTAGACTCAAAATATTAGTATTGGTTTCCCAACTACTTAAATTATCAATAGGATTGTCACAATCTTAAACTACTTAACGACAGCTAAACCATCAAGTGAAATAATTCATCATCATTGGAAATTAAAAGTGAAATATCAAATCCATTTATTATCATTATTATTAAAAGTCTTTTGGTAAGTATTTTAATATTTTGACAGTTAACCAATTCTAGTGATATTGAAGCCAGTGTCATATATTTTTAGTGGCAGCCACATATAATAATAATTAGTGAGAAAAACTTTTAGTATACTGGGGAGTGTGTGAAAATTGACTCTCTCTGGTTGTCTCTGCTATGTTTTATAGATGAGTGTTGAAATTGGAGTTAGGATACATATTATAATACCAGAGATTGTTTGTAATAGCACCTCCTTAGTAAATAATCCTTCTCTTGCAATGATGATGACTAATGCCTCTTTAAACTCATACATAATATTCCTCTCACACAGGATGGTATAGAAAAATTTACTAGGTTATTTATAATATTACTAGACTGATATATATATATTTGTAATATGATTATAATATTATTTGTATTAATATTGTCAATACAGATTACAAAAGTCCATCAAGTGAAATATAATAAAGTCTGAATAAATATTGGGGTAAAAAAGTGGAGGTGTGAAGATTTGACATATATATTTGATGATTCAATAATTATTTGCTGTTGGTAAGTTGACTGTAAATATTAATATAATAAATCATGAAGAGTAATGAGGATAGTTAAATACTAAATTATTTGAATTGTAGATTGTCACACGTTGCCATTTGACAAAAAAATGGAGTTATGAATAAGAGAAAGTTTTGATGATCATTTTCTTTACTACGTAATGTTAAGAGTGTGTCATATCATCATCAGAAGAAGAAAAAGAAAATGAGCAATGGAAGGGAAAGACAGACAGTTTTGCCCACTACGACTACAGGAGGAGGAGGTAAATTGATAATAATAATGATTTTGATGTTGAATGGATTAAATAATAATAATAATGTTATTTTTGGTGATTATACAGACGTTCCTAGAAGAACAACTCGTGTGCCAAACTCACAACAACAACCTGCCGTTCGAGAAATCCACAAGAATGCTTGGCTTAAACGTCTCAACTCAATTGAAAAGAAAGGCTCATCATTTGCTGTGGCAAAGAAATGTGACAAGTTTTGGGTATCATTTTGTATTCATGATGATGTTGAAGCCTTTTTGGAATTTTATACTGATCAAAAAATGGGAACAACTCATAAACCTAGTTTTGCGATATCACTTAATTCATGCCTACATGTCTCACCATCAATTGTTGGTCAAGAAAATGAATATCAATTTGCTGTTACATTACAATCTCAAGTCATTCGTCTTGCAGCTGCGAGTTGGGATCAAATGATGGAATGGGTTGAATCTATACAAGGAAAGTTACGTGAAATGAATATTATTAAACCAAAAGATAACTTGTATAGTACAGGTATGATATAATTATAATATTATCAATTTATCTATGAAATCCATTCATTAATAATTATTTTTTTATATGTAGCACCGGAAACATCAAGAAGTTTTATTCCACATAATAACTTTAATCCATCATCAACTAGAGATCCAAATTCACCACTACCACCAACACCACATGGATTTGTTTCTCCAGTACTTGGAATTGAATCAATCAATAGAATTTTACCACCAATCACAACCACCGCTGCAGCTGTAACAACAACAACAACAATTGAAACTGATCCACCAACGTCTTCTTCTTCAGGACTTTACGAGTCTACATTTTTATCTTCTAGTCGTAGTAATAATGGTGACCATCAATTAGTAGAAGAATTTAATTTACTTCAAGAGCCTCAAGAAACTCGTCCAAGTTCCTCAAATAGTGAAAATGGAGTATCATCCAGAAATTGTCCAGTTCCTTCTGCACGACGAAATGTCCATCATCAATCTAATGTTCTGATCGGACTTCCTCCACCAATATGTAAAACTACTTTAGTAGGAAATTCTAATCCATTTATAACAGAAAATAATACTCATCAGCAATGGCAACAATTTGATGATGATGATGATAATAATGTCCCATGCTCAACAGCTGCCTTTAATTTAAATCCATTTATACAATCACTAAATGATAATAATAATTCTTTAGTAACTACAACAGCAACAACTACGTCCTCATCATCATCAATTTTATCATCAACAATTTACAGTCGGCCTATTGATGCTATTTCTACAACAAGCAGCTCTTCTTCACGCTCTATAGTACATACATCATTATCATTGAATCCTACAATAAATAGTACGTCATCATCATCGTCTTCACTATCATCAGTAAGAAATGGTAAACCAATTCCGTCATCATCAACTTCTCAACATAGTTCAAATCCAGTTTTATCTCAGTGTTCAAATGCAGTAGTATTTGAACGACAACAATCTGCTCCACCAAATATTCAAAGATCATCATCCTCAGAAAATATTTATGAACGAATTTTTATTTCTGGTCAGTCAGTCTCTACTACTACAAATTCAATCCCACCACCAATTGCTGCTAGAACATCAACTACTAGAAGTAATGCTAGTACAACATCATCATCAACGTCAGCTTCTGATGAAGCTGCTCCACCAATTATTCCTCGAAGGAATTTACGCTCTAAAGGATTAAATAGAACTAATGATGATAATCGATCATCAAGTCTTAGTAGATTAGACGGCAGCACTACTAGCAGCTCTAGTTCCCAAAGACAAGATCCTACAAGTCAATTTTTATCTTTAGAGGTAATTATTAATTTTGCTCATTTTTTAAATATAATTGGGTAATTAATATACTTAATTATTTCATTTAGGGACGGCCAATAGAAGCTCTAATTGGAATGCGTGGTGGAGAATATAGAATTCGAAGAGATGAAAATGTCATCACAGCTTCTGCATCTGCATCTTTAGTTAATAATGACGAGCAGCCAAATGATCAACAACAACCACCAAGTACAAATGTTCCACTAAAAGAACAACAAGTCATGAGACTTCGAGCAGAAATTAATCATCGTGGTGGAGTTCGAGTTATTTTAAGGAAAAAAGACTGTATCAATAGTATAGCATTTGTAGACTACCTTGGAGCTGTTTGGTTAGTTAAAGATTTCTAATTTCTCAATTAAAATATCTCGAATTAAAATATAAGAAAAAATCTTTTTTATGAATATAGGATTGCTGGTTGGAAACAACAACATCATCCTGTGCTATACTATGGGTAAGTCTTATTTCTAAAATAATAATTAATTAATTTTAGTATAATAACTTAATTTATAATAATTTTTATTTTTTAGATTTCATGTTGGTGACCAAGTACTCTGTGTAGCTGGAGTAAACGTTCAGTCAAGTATTGAAGCCCATCGAGCTATAAAAATGGTCTCTTCAATGCAAATAGAATTTATAATTCGTCGTCTTCCATTTGGAAAAGTTTATGTTCTCAAAAGAGCTAAAGGAGAATCATTAGGAATCAATGTGGAGAAATGTGGTGAAATAACTGAAGTACTACCAAATGGTTTAGCAGCTAATGAAGGATTGCCATTTAAAAGTCCAGGAATTGATGGTCATCACTCACATTGTAATTGGTTTCTAACAGAAATCAATTGTCGTCCACTAAGTCTTTTTGCTCGTGAAATGGAAGTGAGAGATAGACTACAAGCTGTCGGTAAAGAAATATCAATTTTGGTCCAGCCAACAGATTTTGTTAAACAATTGAGAAAACATTTAAAGTCAATGAAAGGGTACAAAGATTATTTGGTTGGATAGGGATTTTTTTTTAAATTGTCATGTCAGTATTCATTATTTACAATAATGATTTCTTAAAGAAACATTTACGCAGCTTAATTGAAATATAGGGAAAGTTAGAAAACCAAAAAATATTTTAAACATAATTGAAATAGACTGAAGTTCTAAAAAAATGTAATGACCACAGCTAGGAATTTTTGAATGCTCTGTATTTTATTATTGAAATTTGACATTTTTACTCTCAAGTCATTGATAAAGAAATTATTATCTCATGACGTCGTTATCGTCATACATATATTTTTAATTAAAGTCAGTTATAATTAAAGTAAACGAGGAACTAGACTGCTACTAATGATATGCATATCTATATCTACATATTAATAATTTATAAAGTCCTCTTCTGTATTCATTTCTGAAAAATCATATATATTACTGTCACAAATAGCAACAATGAAAATAATTAATGCAGGCTTTAATTTTAAGAAAACTCATTATGCATTGGTCTCAAAAGTCTTAGAAAACATCACACAGTTCAGCTTTAATTGTAAATATCAAAAAGTGAAACCATTTATTGATTTATATATTATAGAAAACATTTTGTAATTATTTTAATTTTTAACTCTTAACTATATTTCTAAAATCTACAATTGTATACAAAAAGAAAATAATCTTTCAATGCATAAGAAAAATAGAGGCGAGAGAAATAAAATGCAAAAGATGCCAATGAACTATAAATCATTCACAGAAAGTAAATAAATGTTTATTTCTATTCATAGTATTCATATACACACAATGTGCAAAGCTTATTATTATTGATATTATTATTATTATTAACTATTTAGATTTAAGTAAATGCACTGTCTCTACATTCCAATGCAGTATCATTTGTACATTATGTTAGTCTAAGAGAGTATTATTTTTATTTGTGAAAAAGTTCATCATCATGATCATCAGGTTTTCAGACTAATTATTATATGATCTATAGGTACTAAATTTTATATTTGTGTAAATCCTATTTTCAAAATAATATCTATCTACCACAGATGACAGTCTAATATTAATACAAGTATAGAGAAAACCTAATTAATAATATGTTCTTAATTGCAAGTTAGAGAAAATTAGTAATAGGGCTTATAAAATAATTTGTGTAAAAGTTTTTCTGAAAGGTACGCTTTCTCCCATTATTACCAATACTCATCATCATTAACCTGTGTATTTTGTTGTAGGCACGCGAACCATAAAGAAGATGGCAAATCACTTGTTTGTCAACTGACATAAATATATATATATATATATATATCTTATATGTGCTGTGCAATTATTACAGAACTTTACATAATAATTCTGCTCTAACATATACTAAACTTACAGAAAATGTGCTAACACTAACAATAATATTACATACCACAGTTTATATATTCGATGGGTGTTTGTTTTTTTACGATATGAGTATTTTATTTCCTATCTTATCTCGTATAAGAGAAAAAAACAAAATAAAAAATGGCTAGAGAAAATCATAAATTAAATAAATACATTGAGAAACTTTATTAAATAATAATACAAAAGAGTTACAAAAAATGAAACCAAAATACCAGAGATACATCTATTTAGGATTTACTATATACATTTTTATAAACTGGTTGATTGCTACTTGAAAAAAAACATGGTTACTGTTTTTTTTTGTTATTACCTATTATAAATTCTAAATACTTGAATACTGTAAGCATAATGATATACGACATAATATATATATATATTCTTGTTATGTTACATGATGGTATATATTCTATAATAATCCTACGACAACATTAGATTAGTTTTTGCGGTTTAAATTATACTACATTATCCTATCTTATATTTTTTTATATTAATTCAGATTCATAGAAAAAAAACCATTTTTTTCTTCTTTTTAACCCTGATGTCTTTTCTCTCTCACAAGATCTCAAGTCAGTTCTGTTACCTTTCGTCAATTCAGATTTAATTACAAATGATGAGTAATTCTAGTTAGTTGCTCAGATCAACAGAAAAAATAATAATAAATTACACTTTCTTTTTAAAAATAAGTCTACTTTTAGACGGCTTCTGCCGGACTTTGAAATTCACTTAGAGCCTGGATCGGATTTTGTGGCTTTTTTTGTGACCCACGACGAACTTTGGCTCGAACTTCTTCTGGTTTCTCTCTTCTCACCAATGGTTTCTTCTCTGGGGCTTTCATTTTCCAAACGACAATTGGCAACTGAAAAAAAACAATAATTAATTATTATTAGTTAGTTAACAACTACAACATGTCATGCGTCTTTAGCGGTACATATATTCATATTAACTTATTATTATTCACACCAGAAGTATAGGAAGCTATTAATTTCTATAGTAGTTTTAAAATTATTAAGTTTTAGGGTTTAAGTAGAGATGAGAGTTAGTAGAGTCAAATATAGTTTTGTCTTTAGAAGAAAAGTGTACCAGATTAACCCCATAGAGAATTGAGAAGGATGATGTAATAGGAAAGTAGAAACAAGTTGGGTCAACAGTGTCAAACCCTGACTCTGTCACCTGCTAATGTACTGCAAAAGAAATAAATATAATACGAAGAGATTTTGTTTCTAGAAAGGGTTAGCATGTGTCTGGGCATTATTATATTGAACTAAATAAATTCCTAGATTAACGCGTCATATAAAAATGTAAATAAATGAAGGAAGAAGTTACTTACCGACACAGTTCCCTGTCTTGGATATTTGGTAGAAGCAACATATGAAGCTTTAACAGTAAGAACAACAGCATTCATCAAATTCTTAGCTGCTTGAATCAATGATGTTGCAGAGTCCAACTAGAAATAAATTAGCAATTAGTATAAAATGAAAAATATAGTAGTAGTGAATATGTATCTAAATAATTTACTTACGCCAGAGACAATTAACTCTCCACTAATATTCTGAACATCGGCTTTAACTTTTGAAGTAATATTCAGTTGATGACAATAAAGTGCAATACGCTGGAGATATGCAAGTAAATCTTTTTTCGTTGATGATTCTGGACATTGATCTGCAATTTGTCGAGCTAATTTATCCAATTTTGTTCCAGCTTCAGATATCTTTTTAGCTGCGTTGATGACATCCATGGTAGTTTTCAATGGTCCTCGTCCACTAGAAAATGACAATGAAAATTTTTTAGTATATTTAGTAAAGAAAATTTTAAATAGTTTACTTACCGAGTAAAATCTGTCATTTCCATCATGATCATGCACACTAGAAAATAATTTTATAATTAAGAATGTGTTTTAAAAAATAAAGAAAAGGTATATATAGACAACTTACTATGCTTAGCCAAGACAATAATATCATTGCCAGTGTCATCCCATTTAGCTACCTCACGATCAAACTTCAATTTCTCAGTTCGGAAACTTTCAACCTAATAATAATAAATAATTAATCAATAATTCTGTGTATACTTTATATAATTGAGCTAAATTACCTGTTGTGCAATACGCTGCTTGTCTTCTTCCGTCATTTTACGCATAGCTTCCTGAAAACGCAATTAAATATTCTTAATTAAAAATATACCAATTAATTAATTTTAAATTAAAAACTTACTCTAGCTGTAGTAATGCCACTGATATCTGGATACTCGTCTACAATATGATCACCAGTGTGAGCACTCGCTGTAAAAAGATACAGAAATAGAATTTAAATATAATCTTATTTGAAATATTAATTTTGTTACTAAACTTACATTTACTACGGGTATCAGTGTAGTGCTCATCAAATTCTACATCTTCAGGATCTAATTCATCATCAGACTAGAAAAAATAGAATAAATTATATCATATGAGTTTTTAATGTACAGTTATTTTATTAAAAAATGATAGATTACCCGATTCATGAGAACAGCACGTCGTATTTCACGTACACCATCATAAACTAAGCGTGAAGCATCAATGAACTCATTTTCATCAACATCTTTCGAACTGATTAGAAGACAAGGCCTCTACAGCAACTTCAACTCTCTGTGCAAAATTGGGCATGACTTGATCACGAAGAACTTTGACAGCTTCAATAACTCTCTCAGTATAAATCCCGGGCTCATAATTACTCATTTCAGCAGTGACAACATTAGCAACTCTCGAAGCTCTTCCTCGAATTGCTCCAGCAGTTCTATCTAAAGAGTCGGCATCTCCTTCTTGTAGTGCTAGGACACATTTGTTTACATCTTCCAAGATATGATTTTCTACAACCATCATAATTAAGTAATTAAGATTATATTATATAATAAAATTATTTCTTTTTTTATATACCTGATACAGCCAAAAAGTCATCAATGGTAGTAATATCATCTACTGCTTCTGTCAATATTCTCACTTGTAACTCCCAACCTTCACGGAACACATCCATATTTTCCAAAGCAACCTATAGTAAATAAATAAAGTTAAGATAAATATGCATATATAAAAAGAATAATTGTATACTTACTTTAGACTTTGGTCTGGCAGCCAATATTCTAGCAGCGTTGATAACTTGTGGGCAAAGATTTTCAATTTGTGATGCAGCATATCGTACCATTTTGACACCATCTTCATTTCCAGACATACTACAAGCCAAATTGGCAACTTCGACAAGTTTGTTGGCATGTTCTGTAAATACTTGGGCATAGTCTTCAACTTCTTTTTCATTGCCAGCTTTTGCAGCTTCAATTAGTACCAAGAGTGGTACACTAGTCTCCAGGAAACTATTTTTAAAAAATAAACATTAGTTATATCATCAATTTATATTATTCTCTTATGAGTTTAGCGTACCTATCTGAAACATGATCGACAACAGCTTTTCTAAGTTGTCTTCTCAAATCTCGAGTCTTGCGACACATATGCTCAATAGCTCTCTCCAAATTCTCACTTCTGTCCTTCTTGCCCATCTGTAATTTTAAAAAAAAAATATTTGCCAACAATTTTAATACTTATTTTAATACTATATAATAAATTCAATATAAAAACATTTATAAACTCAGAATAAAATATAAGATTAATGCATTATGAAAAAATCAACTCAGTGATTTGTCACTCATAATTAGCATGGTGATAATCATCATTGAATTTTTTTTAAAAAGCTAAATGGTACACTAAAAGAAATACTTACATTAGCCATATACTCTGATAGTAAATCTTGAAGTGCTTGTCGTACAGCGTTGCACTCTGCAACAATTCTCTCACGTCGCTCATCTCTTGTACAAGAAGAATCGGCCATTAGTGCTGCTCCACTTATTATAGATTCCAAACGTTCTTCTAATGAAGGACGAGTACGAACTTCATTATATGCTAATGGTTCCATTATAATTCGTTCCTATATAAAAACCAACACAATATATTATTTTCTATTTCTAAAAAATATATAATATATTATTATTATTATTATTACATCAAAATCATCCAATGCTGCAGCCAATTCACCAGGACCATCATATGGATGACCACCAACACCAGAACGACCTTGAGCAACATCAGAAATTGTGTTGACAGCTTCACAAACTTGACGAAAGACAAAGTCTCTATTGGCTTTTGCTGCTGCTAGCTCTGGATGACGTACATAAACTTTTGAAGCTGTAGAGCAACATTGTTGAATGTTTCTTTAGTAGAGCTCGTGCTATATAAACAAATAAAAAAATTCACAGGATGTAAAATATATATATTTGGTGATGATGGTAATAAAAAAAATTAGTAATAGCCAACCTGCTGCTAAATCATCACGTAATTGTGGATCTTTTAATTCTTGTTGACGTTTCGCAGCAGCCTGCATAAGTTCTGTTGCATTACGACCAAATGCTCTTATGCTATCCATTAGTTCTCCTTGACTTGAAGCATTTTTTAATTTCTCCAGATCGTCTTCAACCTAAATTAAAAAATAATAATAATAAATATAATGATAATAATATTGATGATGGCCATAGCTGATGAAATGAAATACTTACCACACGAAGTGATTTCAATAGCAAATGGACATCCACCATATCAGCAAGAATTAGAAGTCTTGTCACTGCCGACAATAAATTCCTTGCTGCACGTACCATGTTACCTCAGCTTCAATGATGAGCAAGGATCATCAGCAAATTCTCTTGCTGCTTGACTCATTGCTTCACCTAAAATATTAATAGTAATAATAATATTGTTACATTCTCAAAATTAATTTATTTTTTACCTGTTTTCCTAACTTCATCAACAGCAGCCAACATTTCTTGTTTAATGTCCGGATTCTCATGAGCAATTTGCTCACCTCTCTCAATAAAATTCTCTGTCGCTTTTTCTACAGCAGCCACAAGAACATGAGCTCGTTTCGATCGTCCTTTTTTCTTTTTAGAAGGGCCTTTCGTATTCACCAAAGTTGTCACCTATAAAATAAATTATTATTAGTTAAATTAATTTCAAAAAGAGGTAAAAAAATATTAATATTTTAAATACTCACCTGAATCACCAATGGCTCCAAAGTTTTCTCAACAGACATAGTTCTAATTTCTAAATTCTTGGGATCCCATTTCAAAGTGACGTGACCACCACCAACACCAAAATGATCCAGAGCCATGATTATATTTAATGAATCAAATTAAATATGAAATACAATTTTTTTTTCTAACGCCGACTTTTTTATATAACAAACTTCTCAGCTTTCAGTAATAAGAGAAATGTCACATTGTTGTGAGAGATTCTTGAGGATTGTACTAGAAATGATTTAGTAGATCAGTGACAACTTTTTTACACTCTATTTCCTCTCCACTGATTTAAATGAGTGTAAAAAATTTTCAGTTGTCTTCAAAAACCAAACGATGGTTTTTGTGTTGACAAACAGCAGAGGAAGAAGAGCGACACGAGCGACACTCCTCAGCAGCAAAATACTTTTCGTAGCCACACCCCAAAAACAAAGATGAGTCGCGTCGTCGCTCACTAACACTTTCATGAAAAATTTTTCATGAACAAATTAATAATTAATATTTATAACTATATAGCAAAACTTATACAATTTTTTAATACTATATAAATATATATATAGCTCCTTTGATTTAATTTAGCCCTGTATATTTTTTAACTGGAAAGAAATCCTTCCAGCAAAATATATGCTTGTTAGAAAAAATATATATACCATTTTTAATAGAAGGATGTAAGATTTTGCTTATATCGGATATAAGGAGCAAGTTTGCTTATATGTAGACCTATCTCTCTCAAGAGTTTCATAAGTAGCTATACATATGCCTATAAGAAACAGCATTAGATATGGAAACTAATTATGAAACTATATAGTAATTAAATGTCAAATATTTATTTAGCTCTATATATCAAACAGATATACTGGTAACAATTTGCTTATATCAATTAGCTATAATTTTATTATAGAGAAAGTGTATTAGATTTTTATATTTCACCTATGCTAACATCAGGATGTAAGGGACAGGGCACTGTTGCATGTTGAGCATTAATTCTTATCCATTTGTTAGCAACTGTAATGACAAT
>VCNE01007666.1:0-12510 GCA_009869805.1 Oncopodura yosiiana
CAAATATATTAAACTAATTTAAGTATTTTAATAAAAATATAACTCACGTATCAAGCATACTAGCTGAAAAAACACTTCCAGCAGCAAATGGTAGGCGAAACATATACGAGATATGACTTCCTCTCTCTTTCTCTTTCTGAAATGGACATATAAAAAAGTAGAAAGAAAATGAGAATTAAAATTAGTCAATTTTATAATAAATGCCATTGTTTAAAATTTTCTTCAGCACAGCGCAACGTGTGAGAATTTATTTATAAATTGCTAAACTTGTGTGAAAAAATGTTGGCCTAGTCATAAATGGCCAGTGTCTTGTTTGAATTGCTCAATTTAGTTATATATAGATATGCTAGGTATAAACTTATATGCAGTTATCATCAGGTTTTCTTTAAATGGCTCTCAATTGACCTCGCAGTTTATTTACTGCAACTCTCAAAAAAATATATGTCTCCTTTGAGAAATGACACAGTTAAACTTTATGTCTATATGTGTCTCATTGGTTCCATAACATAAAAACAAACTTTAGATGAGAAGTTTATAAAATTGATACTACTATGTCTATATATGCATAATATGTCCTTGTCAGTTACACAAACATCTAAAAATTGGGGACAACTCGAGACTATCTTCTGATGGTACTGATGATAACAATTTGCCATAATTAGCTATAAATGAGACATTTAAGTCAACTGTTATGTCTATTTACTTTTTCTCACAGTTATTTCAGATTTGATTACCTCTAAGAATAAATTAAAATCTTAATGAGGTGAATTACTACTAAGTTGGGTTTGAGTTTCAACTGACATGAGATTGATCTGATAATACTGTATATGTAGTACATATGAATGACTGACAAACGGAAATCAAAATCAGACAGCAGGTACAACCTTACCACGTGTATAGTTTTTTTGGTACATGTCTAACTTGTAAGTATACTAAAAAAGTCATGGCTTACAATGTCTTTCATTATGATGTCTGTCAGGTGTACGCATACACACAAACATAACGATCTACTAAAAGTCTATTTGATTATTAATAGCCTACTTTTGATATGACAGTAACTTCTCTAATATTAAATTGTGGCACGTGTACTATTATATATATTGTGCCCACAGGACTGCTGAAAATAAAGGGAAAATGTAAGTACATTTTTACAAGAAGAAGAAAAAAATTATGTTAATTTTATGAAAAGCACAATAAGGCTGAAAGGGATAAATCAAAAGCATGTAAAAGTATTAGTATTGTGCTCCTACGATGGTTATGAGAAGTAATAAGTCAATAATGGCAAGTGAGATTTCTTTTTTTTTTGTTTGTTATGTACCTGAAACAACGCATCAGACTATTAAACACAATTAAAAAACTCATTGTCAGTGTCAAAAAAAAACTATAGCCTAATTAATATTTTTTGTTACTTCACCACATTTTTTGTTTATGTGTGTATTATTATTTTTTATGGCAGAAGTATATACTTGTATGACGTAAGCATAAAATAGCTGTATCAAATAAAAATGTCGTTGTAAATTAAATATCAGTCTAGACTTACTTTCTCCATTTTAGAAAGATGCAATGCATATGAATCATGTGCACGAAATTGCATAAATCTCATATTGCTTGATTGACTTAGCTCCGTCACAATTTTGATGTGTGGAAAAAAACGAAACATGGTCTATATGTCAAAAAATAATTATTTCATTGATTTCATGTCATTTAGCTTTCAAATTCAGTGAGAAAATTGACTAAAATTTGAGAGTGTGGCACTTACCTGAACTGCGACAATAGTATTACAATCTGAAAGTGTGTCTTCCTCAACTGAGTTTGAGAGCTCTTTATTGACAACCACGACATTTTCAGCCACTAAAAATGTCAAATCAAATCAACTCCTTTAAGACAGACTCTAATTATAATTTCATTGCCACTTTGATATAGAATCACTTACGTGTAATACCAGCACGAAGAAGATCATCAAGACAGTCTAGAGAACCAAGCATCCAGTAAATCTGTTATGTAATAATAAAATTAATGTAGTCGTGGCCTTGCTTGCCTATTTCTATTTGAGAATGAATCTTACCATTGGGAAATGTGAGACAGCGTCTAAAAATGCAGGATCTGGTCGTCTTTCCAACAAAAGTATAATTGGGTTAAGTCTTAGTTTCGGACGAAAATGTGCACGAAGTGGAACAATAAAATTATAAATAGCTGCTGAAGCATGATCCGCCGATAAGATAATCGTACTGTTTTGCCAATTGTAATCATATGCCTATATAATAAAATAATTTTAAATATAATTAAATATAAATCAAGAAACAATTTTATATATTATCCTTACATTTCGATGTACACAATGTTCACAAGCCTGTAATTTCAAATAAATAAAAGGACAATGACATTTGATTTATAAAACTTTTTCTTTAAGATTTGAATCTGTCCTTGACTTTTATAGCTAGCATTTTCTGAACTAACATAATAGAAAAATCTTATTCTGATTAGAATTTAGATGGAACAGGGGTATACAATAATATATATCCTTCTCTGTCAATACATTTCAGAATAAACGTATAGATGATAGAGACTTTCAGTTTTCTTTCACTACTTATATCATACAGAATATAAATCAAAATCAAAGTTTCACATAAGACGAGAAAAAGAAAATTCAATTCGATTTTTTCATTCAATCCTTCACATACGTTCCTGATACAATAAATGTAAGATATATAAAATGCATTGAAAGTTATACATAGTATAGATACAGTGTACAGATTGCATTTGCAACTTTAGAATTACTTTCACTTAAATTTACAACTTTCTTTCACAGACTTTTCAAAGTCTCTCATCTTTTCTATTTAGTCGAAAAAAGAAAGTTACACTAGATAAGTTTTTCATGATTCGTCGACACTTCATCTAAAAAAGTCCTTTGACTGTGACAGACCTCAAAAAGATTTTCTTTTTTTTTGCTTATTTATCTCTAACTGTCACTAACCTACCCAAAAAAAATTTGATACTATGTACTACGACATTTAGGATGTGAATATTTTCAAGATTCTTCACTCCTGTGTAGCTTACTCTTTGATTCTTCAGGAGTGAAGAGATTTTTTTTTGAACTTCAAACAAAAAATCTAAAACTATTTACCACAACACGATTTGTAAAGAAGAAAAAGCTTTCTTTTCATTTCATACTATGAATCTATATAGAATGAAAAAGTTTAAAGCTATATTAAGAAAAAGTACCGTAACGTAGCATTGTAATGTAGTACACAAGAAGAAAGAGGACACATACACAAAACTTGGAGGATTTCAGCTAGATTAGTAAATTGAAGTTGAAGGTTGGAATTCTTTCTCTACAGAGAAAGAAGAAAAAAGTAGTTTTGTTGTGAAGAAGAAAAAAAAACTACTATAAGGTAATAGTGTGAAGAGATGAAAAAAGATGAACAAGGTACTACTTATACTATAACATAAGCTTAGCTCTTGGCTTTTCTTTTTATCCTACATCAATCCAAAAAAAGAAAGCTTTCTCTCTCAGTTGATTTTAACTTGGCATTACTACTACTCTCTTAAAGCTATGTGTGTTTGTGAGTGAGCTTTAGAATTGAACTCCAAGAAGAAGAAGAGACAACGAGTTGAAAGTCTTGTTGAAGTATAGTAATTTTGTAGTATGTACTTGAGGATATTATTACCACCACTCTACACAAATACTACTTTCCTTCTTCCAGCTTTACTTACACATAACCCAAGCAATCTTGAGACTTGAAAGAGAAACTGCATTGACAGCACAAGTCAAGAAGAAAATGGGTTTTGTGTATTCTATCCTATATATGATGATGACCTAGCGGTTATGTTGGATTGAACACAAAAAATGAATGAGGGAATTTTTCTATTATTGTAGTACTAGTAAAGACGTTTTACTCTTTTTTAAAACAACTGATCTCAGCATGAAACTATGTTCAAAGGAAATTGAAGAGGATTACCTGAGATAATTGTAAGCAGCATAAAGGTTTTTTGTCTCTAAGAAGATAACAAAGGGTTGGTGTCACTCCAATGTAAGGCTGTAAATAGAGAGAGAGACAGAAGAGATGAAGTACAGCATCAAAGAAATGTCAAAAAGTTTTAAGAGTTTTATTTATGACTTACTGTGACTGGTGGAAAGCCTTTTACAATTGTACTTGTATCATTTACACCAAGCCTAATTCATAAAATCAGATTAAAATTTGTAATCTGTGTAATATTTATATGGTCATAATAACAAGGTTATTAAAATATACCACGGCACTTCATCCTCTGCTTCATCATCTGAGCCATTTTCTTCATCTGAATGTCTGTCCTCGTTAAACTCATCGATTGAGCTGTTGTAGGATTCTGGCACAGGCAAAATACTCGGTCTCCTGCTTTCTGTAAATGACATAGGTGCATACAAGTTCATATATTACGTAATGCATCTCGTAAGTCGTAGATATTTTTCAAGTACGTACAAAATTAAAATCAGAAAATGACTATATACTTCTAGAACTACGTGTAGAAGAGATAAAATCAAATTAAGTACATAAATCAGTGTGCCAATGAAAATGACTAGTAGATATGTGTCGTAAGAGAGTACAACTAATTCAAATAACTCTAATATACTGATTGACTATATACGTTCACAATGACTTTCGACATAGAATTAAAGTAATTTACCTCTTCTGTCTGACGGTGGAAGTAGCAAATTACATTCAGGTGATTTAGGCATTGGGCTCAAGCTATGAACATTCAAGTTTGGAGAAGTTTGAAGTAGTGGACTCATAGAATTTCTTCTGCCTCCAGCAAATTGACTACCAGGTGGACATAATCCTCCAGATGTTTGAGTTTGTTGTTGAGGCTGTAGTGATTCTTGTTGTTCTCCTCTACTTAATAAAGGCGTTGCAGCAGAACTACAATTTTCAGTAATTTTCTGCTGCCCTTCATCAGGATTTGTGTTGATTATTGTACTAGGACCACCATCACCATTAGTATTTCCACCACCACCACTGAGAAAGGCGACTGTTCCAGGGTCATTTGTATTTGCTTGACCAACAGAATTGTCATCAAAATCAGAGTTTTCTTCTTTTGTAATACTGAAGTAAAAACAAATGTCAGACTTTCGCATTTGATGTCGAGGACCAGGGATTGACTGTATAGATGTAAATATGTCTTGAATTAGACATTGAAAACATGACAGAGTACACAATACGTATATTATTATGTCTTACGCAAAATGGTGTCTTCGTAAAATTCTGGAAGTTGTGCTGGTCTGACGCCTACTAAACTAACGCCATATTTTCGATGAGCATGAAATGAAGCATATGTGAAGCTTTTCCCTTCATATTCACCAAAGAATCGACTGTCACCTAGTCGTATATGATAAATTTCATTTCCAGAACATCGGCCATAAAGTCTATGCCATTCTTCTCTTGATGTTTGTCCCTCTCTGAATAAAATATTGAAATATGACAACAAAAAAATATATAATATATTCTTAATTTCTCCTGATATACTTATTATTATATCTTGCTCTTGAACTAATATCTTCAAGTATAACAAATGTCCCTGACCAACTCTCTCTCTCTCATTTCACATGTAATAATAATAATATACTCTTTTTCCGTCATATTCTCTTGAGACAGATATCACAATTTTGTCATAATAAAAATGCAAATGCTACTACACTAACTATTATATCATTATAGTACAAGTGCAACCTAAATTTGATTCAATTACATATTAAACTTCCATTTGTCTATTTGTCTCATCCTACACATTATTATTTCTAACTAAATTATTNTAACTATTATATCATTATAGTACAAGTGCAACCTAAATTTGATTCAATTACATATTAAACTTCCATTTGTCTATTTGTCTCATCCTACACATTATTATTTCTAACTAAATTATTCATAGTGATCATGTACTTCACTCACAAACTCATTCTACTGTAGACCTTGTGGCTTGACTTTCAACTACAGCTTAGCTCACCATTATTGATGATGAATTGTTTATAATCATCATTACTACTGTCACTTTCTTCAACTGCTATGTACAAGAGAAATATATACATATAATCTACTTTTCTCTCTAGAATATTGTTGAATTCACACCCTTTGCATGACAAACACACATCAAAATATCAAACTTTCTTCAACTTTTACTTTTTGTACAAACTTTTGTAAGTATATAGCACTATATCGTCTAAACCTAAAGATGTAAAGATAAAAAATACAAGAATAATATTGACTGATGGTGACTACATACATATACTCTTCTATCAAAGAGAGAAATTCTAGACGTACAATAAAGATCCATGGATAGTTTTTTTACTCATCTAGGTCGCCACGAGTTGTACACATTGTATACAACAATTTTCTCTTGGGATCAATTAATACATATCTTTCATGTCATTGTATGTAGGCGAATGAAACCAATCAACCATATAATGCAAAAAAGGTCACCGACGTTTTACCTATCCATCCTATAGTATGTACTTTACTCAATGTTAAAGAATGCACTATCACAACTTGTAAAAAGACTATTTGATGACTGTTCTCTGATAGCATGTACTAAGGAATATTGATTGAGAGCAAAAATTACAATACTATAAAATAAATGACACAACATACCTTCCCCTAATGTCCAGAGGCACAAGATAAATCAAAAAGTTAGAAAAACTTGAAGTTCTTATACATATTAAAATTAGTGGTTGTGTACTTACCTTGAAGTATGTAAAAGTAAAGTAACAAAGGTCGATGCTCCAGGAAATAAACAATTGTTGGCTAACAGTGCGTACTTGAACTCTGAAACAAAGAAAAGACTTTGACTTCCCTCGCTCAAAGGTCAATGACTTATTTTTCTCACTTACCATCTTCACAAACAACATGCTCAGCAAATCTAACATGAATTTTATTCTCTGGTCGAAATATTTGTACATACTGAGGCACAGATGGTGCATAATCTTTCACAGCCCAAGATCTCAAGCTAATAAAATTATGAACAACATTACTACAACGCTAATTAATGAAAAATATGTAGCGTCTTACATTGTGTGTTCATCTGCTGCTGTTTTATCGGCATAATTACGAGCCGCAAGTATAAAACAAGCTTCAGCTTCCCCCATTCGAGCTCTGACGAGATCTCCATCTTGAAATTTTTGTTAATACACAATTTAATTTACTTAACCTCAAAAACTTTAAAGTCTTTAAGAGTTTGTACCTTTTAAACATGAGCCTTGAATGTAGATTACTCTCTGAGCCCAAATTGGTACCTAAATGTGTACTATGACTTTTAAGCATTTGCCTTCATTCATTAATTAAAAGTATTAACTTACTTGAAGAATCATTCGCATTGTTGTATCTAATTCCATTGGAGAAAGAAGAACTACATAGTAATCCTGTATTGTACAAAATGTCAGTCAAAAATACATTGAATAAATCACAATTGAGTTATACTTCTCTATGCAGAGAACTTACTTCCTACACTTTATATTTTTACATGCATGTGCTACAAATTCTATTTATATGCAAAGTAACCTTTATGTAGTAAAATGTATATCATACAATAGAAAGTGTAAGAAACAGAGAGAAAGAGAGGGCACAAGCATAATATAAAGCACTAGGTAAAAGTAATCAAATTCACATGCAAGTAACACACAGTAGTGTTTTATTGATGTCGGCAATCCACTTATTTATATGTAAAGGTATTCTCTCTAGATCTATTGTCCACCTTCAGTGGTTTTTCAGGATAATCTTATTGTCAGTCAGATTCTTAGATATAGAGAAAGCATTGTATTTCTTTTTTTTATTCCTTAGCTCTTGTGTTTACCAAACAACTTTCTACAAGACGATTCATTTCAATAATATAAAGAAAAAAGTTGATGTCAAAAGAAACTTTTTCATCTTCTTTTCAGAATTGACAAAAGTGAAAAAGAAGAAGAGAAAGTCTTATTATTTACTTTCACTGCTTTAAAATTATATTCATATATAAGAATATATTTCGCAAGAGATAAAATTTATATCAAATTGTGTTGTAATCAAAAAGCTTATTGAAGAAGAATTCCAAGTCATTATAAGAAACATTTTGTAAACAAATGAAACATATTGTGACCCTTTTTCCTACTGAGATTACAAAAGAGAAGAATAGTTAAATAAACTCAACAAGCTTTTATATACTTTGAAGAGGGTTTGAAGTTTTTTAACTAACGGCTAAAACTTTTTAAAATAAGGTCAAATGCAATAATAAAAGAAAGTGGGACACAAAACTACAAAAGATGAGTGCTGCTGACTGCTGCAACATCATCTAATAAATACAAAGTAGACAAAAAGTTAGGAGTGTACCTCAGAAAAAGAAAGTCGGAGAGAAAGTCTTGACTACATTTTGTATTGTGACATTTATTGACAAGTTTTCATCCGAAAAACTAATAATAACTTCTCTAAAGACATATACTTACTCACGAATAAAAATATTATGTAGCTAAAATCTGAAACTGAAAGATGACTGTTATCTTATATTATTAGAACTTTCTCATGTAGTGATCGAGTGACGTTGTTATTGTTAAAGGTCATCACATCATGCATAGCTATATATGCAAAATATCATATGCCAATCATTCTTTTATCCTGAACCTACGCAATTGCATCTGATGAGACTAATTTTAGAACGATAACCTTTGGCAGTTAGAGTAGCATAGCATGAGAGTAAGAAATAACGTAAATATCAACTTTCGAAGCAAAACAAACTTCTTGCTCAAATGAGTTTCATGCTTTGATCCTAATCTAAAGACAAGCAAACAAACATTCATAGTCTAATCTCAAATAGCATTCGTTTCTCTCTCTCTCTCTTGACTAAAGCAAAACATAGAGAAATTCCCAATAGACTCGTATTACTATTATTATTATCTTTACCTGTAGTAGTGGATGTGCATAAAATTCATTAAGGAAATCCATAATTGTATCAGCGTGTAATGTCGTACTACAAACCACAACAAAAATAACGTAAATATCAACTTTCGAAGCAAAACAAACTTCTTGCTCAAATGAGTTTCATGCTTTGATCCTAATCTAAAGACAAGCAAACAAACATTCATAGTAGTATAATCTCAAATAGCATTCATTTCTCTCTCTCTCTTGACTAAAGCAAAACATAGAGAAATTCCCAATAGACTCATATTATTATTATTATCTTTACCTGTAGTAGTGGATGTGCATAAAATTCATTAAGGAAATCCATAATTGTATCAGCGTGTAATGTCGTACTACAAACCACAACATGATGTTCATTTGATGCTCTATGGCTTGAGTAGCTTCCTCCTAGTTTTTGTCTTTCCATCCTAAGTAGTAAATCAATTAAATATTATAATTCGTAAAAGATGAGAAAAAATAATTTAACATGCAAAAGTTTATGTACCAAGTAAATGCCAACTGTTCAAATTGAGTTGGAAGTACGATCAAGGCAATACAAATCATTGCTACCATAAAGAGTTGCGAAGGCCAAATGTCTGGAACAAAGTCTCCATAACCAACAGTTGAGAAAGTCACTACAACGAAGTACGTAGCTTGAAAAAGATTCAGTCGCTTGTGACCAGCCCTAAGGAATATGAATAACATTAGAAATTTAACAAGTACAATTATAATAAACTTGTCTTACCGTTGAAAATGTTGAATTCCACATACTACTCCGTATAATTTGATGATCAAAATAATAATAAATACCATTTCATTTAAACTTTTATATACAAACATATATAGTGTAGACGTTATTTTTCTTACCAGATGTAAAGACAAGACAAACAAGAGTTGCTGACAAAATAGTTAATTGTTGTGACAAGGCGGATTGAGAACGTTGCATTGCGCGATGTAAGTCATTGAACATATTTTCAAGAGCTAGATTTTATAAATATATTGTCAATAAATTGTGTGAAAATGTACAGTATCTAAAATAAATTACCGTATTTAGCTAGCCAAGAATTGAGAAATACAGGAATAAACATGTGACGCAGAGGTGGATGAAAGATTGTCACTAAAAATGGCACTGTTGTAACCATTTCCAAAATGAATTGACGTGACAAGATTTGTTGACAAAGATTCCCCTATGATGATGAGAATAAAATGAAAGAGAGTTATATATAGAAAGAACTTGTTTACTAGAATACTTTTCTATACGATAAACTTTCAGAGAGATAATTAAATAGTGCACATATAATTAGAAATGTAAATAACAGAGAGATTCTTAATTGAAAATCTTACGCTTCCTTTCCTATACTAATTGCCTTTGCTAATTTGCTTATAGGAGAACATTGTTTATATTGACTGACTCTCTTGTACATATTCATGCATTATACATTTACATAGATATTTATGTGTGTGCAGAAAAAGATATCATTGTTACATATATTTATTTGTTTACCTTGTATCCCAAATAAGCCAGAAGAATAGTTTCCGACAGACTGATGATAGCAAAGATCACATGAATAACCCACATTTCCATTGGCCGTTTTACCTTTTAAAAATGACAGAGAGAGAGATAATGTCATAATTAAGTGAAATGTTGAAATTATTCCAAAAATTTAATTAATATTTGAATGTATTAGTATTATACCCATAGGATAGCATCCCAGTTTATAACAGGATTATCTTGAAAACGCTCTTCTGTTTGATTTAAGGCTGCGAGATATTCCCATTTCTCTGTTGGTGTGCAGCCATAACTGTGAAAAATAAAATTAAATAAGTGTTATCTCACAAAGCCATAAGAGATTATAGTTTTTGTATCATATAGAACTAGGTACTAAAAGAGAAATTCAGAAATAGTATGGGGAAAGTAGCTTTTGTACAAGATAAAAATATACAAGTCTCAACTGTCGCGTATAGGAGTCTCAACACTTCAAACTGTCACAGTTACTCAAGGTAGGAATGACTCCCATGAAACTCTCTTTCTAATAAATATATCTTTCCTCCTCCAGTCAGAGAAAATCTCAGTTGGGTACACATTCAAGATTCAATGTGACAGTTATACGACGTGTGTTAGAAAGATGTATGAGAAACATTAAGGATATAAATATTTTGAAAGATTCTCAAGGATATACAAACTTCAACAAAGATTTTCATTTATTATCTTTTATCCTACTTTTATAGTTACATCTTAAGTGTGCAACTAGTAATGACAACAAGAGTTTTAACTTAAATTAGAGGTTTTAACTAAAAACGAAATCTTAATGCTTTTGTCACATACAAGTGTAGTTTAGTGTAAATTAATCTAATAATATTTATCCAGCTTTTTCCAAGGAAATTCAAGTCTACGGCTTCTTCTTCACAGCAATGTTGGTACATATGGTACAAGGTCGAGGAGTAAAATCAAATCAGAACACTTTTCCTCTCTTCTTTATAACTAAATAATTCACTCACTCAGTGACTAAAAGAGCAAATGTCACATACAGGTATATATAGTAATTATAGAATTCTTATAATAGTACTCTCTCAAGTAGTCGTGGGCAGATAGAAAGAGCGAGCATTGAGCTTTTCCAAAGAGTTGCTAAAATCAATACTACAAATGCAATCAAAAAGTGCAAGTTGATTTAATATTTACAAGAATCTATCCTACATACATATGTATATGTTTTGCGTGCAAGAAAGAAAGAATAGAAACATCAAACTTAATTTCCAACATCATTGCTTCTTCTTAGCTCTACACCATTTATTGTTGAGCATGGCTATAGTATAGTAGTAATTTCATCAGTAGTTTTTTTACATCCTGTTTCAATAGCTCTTTTTCTGTGCTACATGGTAAAGTTTAGTAAAGTGACTCTACTAAAAACATGAAGTTTTTCTAAAATACACTTTAGGGAATTTTGTCATGTTATGTAAGAGATATCTTTACTCACACATGAATCTCTCTCTTTTAGTATTTTGTTCTTGAGTTGAAAATGTACATAGAAATTGCTAGTTTGACAATATAAAAAACATTTCCCTTGTCACCTTTGTTGATGTTGATGGTTTCATGTAATGTAGTATGTACTCTATGAAGCAAAATGCATTTTGTTGTGTGATGTAATCTACACTACCATCTAAAAGATGCTAAACGTGTAGCCATAAAAATAAACGGCATCATATATAAGTTTGAACCTCAAGTGGTGTCCTTATTTAAAAATGGATCAGAAATAGCAACACTAAAGTTCTTTTTCCAATGGAATATAAGCCTAAACTGTTTTCAAAGCACGAAGAACCAATAGAAAAAGGCCTTGGATTTTTTTCTAGGAAAGTGAGAAGTGAAGTAGAGAGAGAGAAAGACATAACATAATTACTTGTATAAATGTTCTAATTAGTTGAGCTACAACTCAACACTCTTTTTCATGTGGGTTTTTACAGCTAACTGACTCACACATAAAGACTCTGAAGCCCTGAACTCTGAACTATTATTATGGTTAAAAATGGCATGAAATTAGTCTACTTTCTAAGTGTGTTATTGTCTATAGGATATTACATTGTGACTTTCCATAGTAAGGTGGAAATGTTTAATTAC